>JACGAQ010002358.1:0-42481 GCA_014119065.1 Orius insidiosus
TTTTTCACGGCATTTTTCCTCCAAAAACCCCCTTTTGCAGTTTTCCTCAGCCTTTTGCCCGAGAAAACGCCATTTTGCTCTTTTTTTTTCCTTTGTCTATAGGCCAAAAAACACCATTTTATTGAATTTTGAGGAATTCTTCTAGATCTAACACCCAGTTATAGAATTTGGCATTTTTTTTTTCACGGATTTGCCTCAAAAACCCCCTTTTTGCAGTTTTCCACGGCCTTTTGCCTGAAACGCCATTTTTGTTTTTCCGCTGTCTATAGGCCAAAAAACCATTTTATTGAATTTTGAGGAATTCTTCGAGATCTAACACTCAGTTATAGAATTTGGCAATTTTTTTTTTTTTTTTTTTTCACGGCATTTTTTCCTCAAAACCCCCTTTTTGCAGTTTTCCTCGGCCTTTTGCCCGAGAAACGCCATTTTATTTTTCTTGTCTTTAGGCCAAAAAAACACCATTTTATTGAATTTTGAGGAATTCTTCTAGATCAACCCCAGTTATAGAATTTTTCAGCTTTTTTTTCACGGTACTTTGCCTCAAAAACCCTTTTTGCAGTTTTCCACGGCCTTTTGCCTGAGAAACGCCATTTTTTTCTTTTCCGCTGTCTATAGGCCAAAAAAATCATTTATTGAATTTTGAGGAATTCTTCGAGATCTAACACGTTATAGAATTTGGCATTTTTTTTTTTCACGGTACACCTCAAAACCCCCTTTTTGCAGTTTTCCTCGGCCTTTTGCCCGAGAAACGCCATTTTAAGCTTTTCCACTGTCTAGGCCAAAAAAACACCATTTTATTGAATTTTGAGGAATTCTTCTAGATCTAACACCCAGTTATAGAATTTTTTTTTTTTCACGGTACTTTGCCTCAAAACCCCCTTTTTGCAGTTTTCCTCGCCTTTTGCCCGAGAAACGCCATTTTAAGCTTTTTCCACTGTCTTAGGCCAAAAAACACCATTTTATTGAATTTTGAGAATTTTCTAGATCTAACACCAAGTTATAGAATTTGGCGATTTTTTTTCACGGCATTTGCCTCAAAAACCCCTTTTTGCAGTTTTCCACGGACTTTTGTCCGAGAAACACCCTTTTTAGGCGTTTACTATTGTCTGGAATCTGGTTTTTTGAATCAAATGTTTTACAACTATTCAGCGTTTCTGGAAAAAAAAATGCGGACGGCCGGCTGGCACCAAAGACAACGTTCGGTTTTCTTCTACTTTTGAAGGGAGGGAGTTACAGTAATATCCCTTTGAGGAAGTTTAAATTGTCGATTTTTTAAAATTAAAAATCAAACCAGTTGTACAGCTACTGCCTAATCTCCTACTATGTGTTTTATTTATTTTAATTTTTTTTTAACTCTTCTAAATCCTTTCCGTCTCAACAAATGATCGGGTATCGTAATAATTATAAGAGTTGTTTTCTATCAGTTCAATTTACCTTAAACGGCTTCTGAATTACTGCGTTCCATTAAACAAGATTCCCCCCCCCCCTCTTCGATCTTGTACCTACACCCACAACGTATCCTTTTCCGCAGATTCAAACGCTAATTGACGTTAATCGTCTACTATCATTTAAGCGCCGATGATTTTTAATCATTGAAATTTCGTCTTTTGACGTCGCCCAGCGCGGAGGCTCTTTTTTCTTGGAAAAGAACGTCTCTAATAAAGCAGGTTTAGGATCACGAAGTTCGTGTACGCTCTTCACTCGTGTGTCCAATTAATTTGCGATGCTTTTTAATAAATTGGACGATATTTAGTGCCGTGGTTATCACTTAAGTATCATCGTTATTTTTAAAGACAGAAGAAGCGTTTTTTTTTTTTTGACTACCTTGAAATCGTTTCAGGTAAATTAGTTTTTGAGTTGTTTTCTTTTTAGGACGTAAAAACAGGAAGAAAAGATAGCATCTTTCGACCGAAAACCCTTTTTAAGGAATTTTTGGATATTTTCATCGTTCTTTAGGCCGATAAACTCCCTTTTCGCCGTATTTTCGTCGTTCTTTACCCAAGAATCCCAATTTGAGCGGATTTCTGGGAAACTCTCTGTGGAGCGGATTTTTCTTTGATTTTTAACCGAGAAACCCTTTTTTTCCCAAACATTTCTGTCGTTTTTCTCGTTCTTTTATTCCTAGATCCTTTTAACCTAATTTTTACTTCCTTAAGAAGTTATTGTGATACCCTCGACGTCGGGTCTTTGGGGAAGGGTCTCCAGACCCCGGAGGGTCAAATCGAATATGATCTCAACTTTGTCTGTGGTGCCGGCCGTCCGTAGCATTTTTTCCGGAACATTTTACGGCCACAGTTTCCAACCGATTTTCACCAAATTTTGAACAAGAAAGCGTTTTTTGAATTTCGAAAAAATGGCGGAGATGTGCACTTTGAAATTTAAAAACTGCGCTACGGCCGAACCGTTGTTCCGATTTTCACCAATTTTCACCAATACTCCTTATATTTTGAAAAATTTTTGGTGTAAAAAAAATTATCAATTTTCTACATTAATTATCATTTTTGTAGGGAGAAATTTCATACGTCCACCCGTTACGAGAGGGACCTCCCTTGGGCAAAAATCCCATTAGTTCTACCTTGATAAGTATCAAAATTTTTCGAAAAAAAAACTTAAAAATTTTTTGAAAAAAAAAAAAACTTCCCTCCGTTACACTTCCCCTCCCTAATACTTCCCCCTCCTTATACTTCCCCTCCCTTGTACTTCCCCATCCGTTATACTTCCCTTCCTTATACTTCCCCCTCCGTTATACTTCCCCTCCCTTATACTTCCGCTCCTTTATACTCCCCCCCCCGTTATACTTTCCCCTCCTATATTTTTACTTCTCTTTAAGGAAGTGTTCGTTGGAAGCTCTTCAAACTAGTCCCTTTTTTTTGCATTTGTCTTGACTAAACACCCTCGTTACGGGATTTTCGGGTGCTATCCTTTTCTTTCACCCCAAAAAACCTCTTTTTGCCGGATTTTTTCTCAATCTTTGGGCTTAGTTTTTTTGCCCTCTTCGTCGGCTTTCGGACGAGTAAACCTCTTGTCCGAACTTTTGAGTATTTTGCGCACAAAAACGCCCTATTTGCCCAGAAAGAGTAAACGAAACAACTACGCTGTATTAAGGCTTAAGTAAACACAATGTTCCTGCTTTTAAAAAAAACGAAGATGCCAAAAAAAGTGAAAATTTTATGATTATTTCGTAAAAAACTCAAAAACCATTAATTCTAGCTAAAAAACAGTTAAGTACAAAATTAATCTACGTCCAATTTTCTATGAAAAGTCAAATTAAGTTTTTCTTTGAGATGAACAGTGTGGAAGATATGGATGAAAATAGGAAAAGACCGATTTTTTCTTAAATTTTGCTTAAAAAAATAGGTTAGGGCTTAACTGCTTTAAAAAGGCAGGGAATTATTTCAGGGATATTTTTTAAATTTAAGTTGGTATAAACTCCACGACCCCTTTCCTAAACACCCAATTTTAATTTGTTTTCCAAAATATAGATTAAAATCGAATGTGAAATTCCCTACTTTTTTATTGTTGTTTTTAAAAAATAAAGTTTGAGATCGCTGGTAGTTTTGCCTCATTTTACGAGGTAGTATTTATAGCCAATTCATTCTTGTCTGGTTTAAGAGAAATTAACGACAGGAGAAACAGTTTGAAAAATTTTCCCAAGCTAAGCGTAAGGCAATAATAATAAAAAATAATTTATTATAATCCTTATGGAATGTTTATGATAATTTAAAAAAATATTAATAAAAACCTAGTGACTAGTTGCTTGTGTTTTTTCCGGATTTATCGATTTTCCGACACCTAGCGCCATAAAATCATCAATTTTTTTTATGGTCATTTTTTTATACCTGGAAGCGTTCCATCTGAAATATAAAGATCGTCCCGTAAAAATTATTTATTTAGGCCTAAGGTGTCCAGAATTTCAAAATGCCCAAAATTTGTGCAAAGGTGAAAATCGGATGGAAATTCGGCCGTGAAGCCGGCCAGAAAGAGACGGACGGCCGGCACCACCGACAACCTCATGATCGGCAGAGATCTATCAGTTTTCCTCTACGGAATCTGAATGACCCTCCTCACAAACTCGACACGCGGAGGGTAAAACAATAACTTTTTAAGGAATCATAATTTTTTTCGATTTGGCCATTATTTAATGGATTTGGCCCTTTTTTTTCTGGATTTGGCCTCCTTTCTCGGCCCTTTTCCTCTTCGAATAACCTATATAACCTAACCTATTTTTTAAGCAAAATTTAAGAAAAAATCTGTCTTTTCCTATTTTCATCCATATCTTCCACACTGTTCATCTCAAGAAAAACTTAATTTGACTTTTTCATAGAAAATTGGACGTAGATTAATTTTGTACTTAACTGTTTTTTCGCTAGAATTAATGGTTTTTGAGTTTTTTTACTAAATAATCATAAAATTTTCACTTTTTTTGGCATCTTCGATTTCCTCTTTAAGAAAAAATCTGTCTTTTCCTATTTTCATCCATATCTCCACACTGTTCATCCCAGAGAAAAACTTAATTTGACTTTTTCATAGAAAATTGGACGTAATTAATTGTACTTAACTGTTTTTTCGCTAGAATTAATGGTTTTTGAGTTTTTTTACGAAATAATCATAAAATTTTCACTTTTTTTGGCATCTTCGATTTCCTCTTTAAGAAAAAATCTGTCTTTTCCTATTTTCATCCATATCGTCCACACTGTTCATCCCAGAGAAAAACTTAATTTGACTTTTTCATAGAAAATTGGACGTAGATTAATTTTGTACTTAACTGTTTTTTCGCTAGAATTAATGTTTTTGAGTTTTTTTACGAAATAATCATAAAATTTTCACTTTTTTTGGCATCTTCGATTTCCTCTTTAAGAAAAAATCTGTCTTTTCCTATTTTCATCCATCGTCCACACTGTTCATCCAAGAAAAACTTAATTTGACTTTTTCATAGAAAATTGGGCGTAGATTAATTTTGTACTTACTGTTTTTTCGCTGAATTAATGGTTTTTGAGTTTTTTAACGAAATAATCATAAAATTTTCACTTTATTTGGCATCTTCGATTTCCTCTTTAAGAAAAAATCTGTCTTTTTCTATTTTCATCCATATCGTCCACACTGTTCATCCCAGAGAAAAACTTAATTTGACTTTTTCATAGAAAATTGGACGTAGATTAATTTTGTACTTAACTGTTTTTTCGCTAGAATTAATAGTTTTTGAGTTTTTTTACGAAATAATCATAAAATTTTCACTTTTTTTGGCATCTTCGATTTCCTCTTTAAGAAAAAATCTGTCTTTTCCTATTTTCATCCATGACGTCCACACTGTTCATTCCAAGAAAAACTTAATTTGACTTTTTCATAGAAAATTGGGCGTAGATTAATTTTGTACTTAACTGTTTTTTCGCTGGAATTAATGGTTTTTGAGTTTTTTTAACGAAATAATCATAAAATTTTCACTTTATTTGGCATCTTCGATTTCCTCTTTAAGAAAAAATCTGTCTTTTTCTATTTTCATCCATATCGTCCACACTGTTCATCCCAGAGAAAAACTTAATTTTACTTTTTCATAGAAAATTTGACGTAAATTAATTTTGTACTTAACTGTTTTTTCGCTAGAATTAATGGTTTTTGAGTTTTTTAACGAAATAATCATAAAATTTTCACTTTTTTGGCATCTTCGATTTCCTCTTTAAGAAAAAATCTGTCTTTTCCTATTTTCATCCATATCGTCCACACTGTTCATCCCAGAGAAAAACTTAATTTGACTTTTTCATAGAAAATTGGACGTAAATTAATTATGTACTTAACTGTTTTTTCGCTAGAATTAATGGTTTTTGAGTTTTTTTTAACGAAATAATCATAAAATTTTCACTTTTTTTGGCATCTTCGATTTCCTCTTTAAGAAAAAATCTGTCTTTTCCTATTTTCATCCATATCGTCCACACTGTCATCCCAGAGAAAAACTTAATTTGACTTTTTCATAGAAAATTGGACGTAGATTAATTTTGTACTTAACTGTTTTTTCGCTAGAATTAATAGTTTTTGAGTTTTTTTACGAAATAATCATAAAATTTTCACTTTTTTTGGCATCTTCGATTTCCTCTTTAAGAAAAAATCTGTCTTTTCCTATTTTCATCCATGACGTCCACACTGTTCATTCCAAAGAAAAACTTAATTTGACTTTTTCATAGAAATTGGGCGTAGATTAATTTTGTACTTAACTGTTTTTTCGCTGGAATTAATGGTTTTTGAGTTTTTTAACGAAATAATCATAAAATTTTCACTTTTTTGGCATCTTCGATTTCCTCTTTAAGAAAAAATCTGTCTTTTTCTATTTTCATCCATATCGTCCACACTGTTCATCCCAGAGAAAAACTTAATTTTACTTTTTCATAGAAAATTTGACGTAAATTAATTTGTACTTAACTGTTTTTTCGCTAGAATTAATGGTTTTTTGAGTTTTTTAACGAAATAATCATAAAATTTTCACTTTTTTGGCATCTTCGATTTCCTCTTTAAGAAAAAATCTGTCTTTTCCTATTTTCATCCATATCGTCCACACTGTTCATCCCAGAGAAAAACTTAATTTGACTTTTTCATAGAAAATTGGACGTAGATTAATTTTGTACTTAACTGTTTTTTCGCTAGAATTAATAGTTTTTGAGTTTTTTACGAAATAATCATAAAATTTTCACTTTTTTTGGCATCTTCGATTTCCTCTTTAAGAAAAAATCTGTCTTTTCCTATTTTCATCCATGACGTCCACACTGTTCATTCCAAAGAAAAACTTAATTTGACTTTTTCATAGAAAATTGGGCGTAGATTAATTTGTACTTAACTGTTTTTTTCGCTGGAATTAATGGTTTTTGAGTTTTTTAACGAAATAATCATAAATTTTCACTTTATTTGGCATCTTCGATTTCCTCTTTAAGAAAAAATCTGTCTTTTTCTATTTTCATCCATATCGTCCACACTGTTCATCCCAGAGAAAAACTTAATTTTACTTTTTCATAGAAAATTGACGTAAATTAATTTTGTACTTAACTGTTTTTTCGCTAGAATTAATGGTTTTGAGTTTTTTAACGAATAATCATAAAATTTTCACTTTTTTTGGCATCTTCGATTTCCTCTTTAAGAAAAAATCTGTCTTTTCCTATTTTCATCCATATCGTCCACACTGTTCATCCCAGAGAAAACTTAATTTGACTTTTTCATAGAAAATTGGACGTAAATTAATTATGTACTTAACTGTTTTTTTCGCTAGAATTAATGGTTTTTGAGTTTTTTTTAACGAAATAATCATAAAATTTTCACTTTTTTGGCATCTTCGATTTCCTCTTTAAGAAAAAATCTGTCTTTTCCTATTTCATCCATATCGTCCACACTGTTCATCCCAGAGAAAACTTAATTTGACTTTTTCATAGAAAATTGGACGTAGATTAATTTTGTACTTAACTGTTTTTTCGCTAGAATTAATAGTTTTTGAGTTTTTTTACGAAATAATCATAAAATTTTCACTTTTTTTGGCATCTTCGATTTCCTCTTTAAGAAAAAATCTGTCTTTTCCTATTTTCATCCATGACGTCCACACTGTTCATTCCAAAGAAAAACTTAATTTGACTTTTTCATAGAAAATTGGGCGTAGATTAATTTTGTACTTAACTGTTTTTCGCTGGAATTAATGGTTTTTGAGTTTTTTAACGAAATAATCATAAAATTTTCACTTTATTTGGCATCTTCGATTTCCTCTTTAAGAAAAAATCTGTCTTTTTCTATTTTCATCCATATCGTCCACACTGTTCATCCCAGAAAAACTTAATTTGACTTTTTCATAGAAAATTGGACGTAGATTAATTTTGTACTTAACTGTTTTTTCGCTAGAATTAATAGTTTTTGAGTTTTTTACGAAATAATCAAAAATTTTCACTTTTTTTGGCATCTTCGATTTCCTCTTTAAGAAAAAATCTGTCTTTTCCTATTTTCATCCATACGTCCACACTGTTCATCCAAGAAAAACTTAATTTGACTTTTTCATAGAAAATTGGACGTAGATTAATTTTGTACTTAACTGTTTTTTCGCTGAATTAATGGTTTTTGAGTTTTTTACGAAATAATCATAAAATTTTCACTTTTTTGGCATCTTCGATTTCCTCTTTAAGAAAAAATCTGTCTTTTCCTATTTTCATCCATATCGTCCACACTGTTCATCCAGAGAAAAACTTAATTTGACTTTTTCATAGAAAATTGGACGTAGATTAATTTTGTACTTAACTGTTTTTTCGCTAGAATTAATGGTTTTTGAGTTTTTTTACGAAATAATCATAAAATTTTCACTTTTTTTGGCATCTTCGATTTCCTCTTTAAGAAAAAATCTGTCTTTTCCTATTTTCATCCATATCGTCCACACTGTTCATCCCAGAGAAAACTTAATTTGACTTTTTCATAGAAAATTGGACGTAGATTAATTTTGTACTTAACTGTTTTTTCGCTAGAATAATGGTTTTTGAGTTTTTTTACGAAATAATCATAAATTTTCACTTTTTTTGGCATCTTCGATTTCCTCCATATCTTTGAAACTATCCACTCTAGAGAAAAACTTTATTTAAATGTTTTGTAGAAAACTGTACGTAGAATAATTTTTGCTTAGTCATTTTTTCTTTGAAAAATTTTTTTAGGTTTTTTTTTTTTGAAAAATTTTCTAGAATCAAATGGACTTTTGGGTACGGTCCCTTTTTTAGTCAACATTTTTTAAAAGAACCGTCGAAAATCGGGATGAAAATGAGATTTGGGTTGGGCTACTCGCTGATTAATAAATACCGGAGTTTCTCGTAATAATTAGACCAACTCAAAACTTGACCTTGGGGCATAAATTTTTTTTTCGTTCTCCATCTTCTCATTCGTTTTTTATTCTAGAAGGTTACACAAGTCCCCAAGCAGTCTGCCGGACTTTTTTTCTTCAGGGTTAAAACCCCTTCAGAAGGCCTCCTCAGACCGGACTCCCAACCCTGTTTTCTGAGGGTGACGTAACACTTAAATTCGGTCGTGACGTAAGGATTGAGTATCTGAGGCCCATTCATTCCATCGCCATTCACAGGATCCCCTTACTATTCTCCCATCCTGAATTTTCCCAAGTTATAAAATTGGAGGAAAGATTAAAAAATAATCACTGCCATAAAAGCCAAAAAAACAATAAATACTAAGCGGTTGTTTCCGGGCGAAGATTATTCATAGTAGTCGGATCATTAAAACTGAAAGGTATTTGTTTAGCGAGTTTCAGAAGGAATTTTTATAATAAATTTATCGTCCTATTAAATACGGCCAATAAAAGTACGTGACGGAGCCTTTTGAATAAATTCGAGTTGCCTCCGGGGCGGCCGACTGATGAAAAGGGGCCTCAAACTTGCCTTTCGGAATGACGAGGTAAAGAGAAAGGGGGATGCGTAAAGTTTATGATTATTTAAAGATATGATATTTATTAGACCGACTAATATTATTGGACCATCGCGTCTTTTAAAATGTAAGAAGCCGTTATAACTTTCGAAAGAAAAACGCCCACGGTGGCTTCGCTTCGGATCTGACTTCCCGCTGCTCTTCTTCGGTCCTCCGGCGTAGCCCTTTAAAAAGATTTACCGTCTTTTCCTTTTTTTTTTTTCCAAAAAAAAACCCATTTCCTCAGTTTTCGGCTGAGAAACCCTCGTTTTTCATCTTCTGTTCGAAAGTTTACTGAATTTCAGAGAATTCCTCTATGGTTTTTGGTACAAAAAAAAGTTATGGCTAAATTATGAACTTAGAATTTTAACATTTTTTTTTAATTTAAAGGAGTTTTCCCAGTTTTTTGTCCAAAATACCCTTCTTGTTTTTTCTCTCAGAATTCGTCCAAGAAAAATTTTACTAAATTTTCAGATTTTTTCCAAATTTTCATTGGTTGGACCGAGAAGCCCTGTTTTACCAGAGCTTCCAAGTTTTCCTTACTTTTTAACTAAGAAACTCTTTTTTCACATTTTTTTTTTAGTTTTTCACGGTTTTTGAAAAAATAATTGAATAGCTGAATAAACCTGGCTATTTCGATTTTTGAACGTTTTTCATGGTTTTTAGGCCAAAAACTTCCTTTTTGCGGAGTTTTCAGGCGTTTTCCTTTTAATAGCCTATAATCTTCTCAAACAGTAGTATTAGGGTACAAAATGAAACTCGCCACAGGGTAAATTGAATTTTGTAGATTTTAGCCGAGTTTCATTTTGTACACCTAGTAGTTCATTTTTTCAAAATTTTAAACATTTTAGGCGTTAAAGTCCATCAAAAGTTGACCTTCTCCGTGTAAGAAGGTTATTGAAGTATAACCATTAAGAAGGTTAATTTTTAAAGGCTTGTAAATCGTAAACCGTTACAGATATTGAAAAAATGCACTAAATAAAATCTGTTGGAAATTTAATTCTCTTTAATTTTTATTCTATTCATTTTTTCTCTAGGACGCACTGTTTTCAAGATAAATTTATTTTAAAAAAATTATTTTCCGAAAATGGTGCATCCTAGAAAAAAATAATTAAGTACAAATTTATAGAAAATTAAATTTAATTTTAGCCGAGTTTCATTTTGTACACCTAATATTACCCTCCGTATCCAGTGCCTTCTCGATCCTCGTTTTGACAATTTTTTTTTGGATTTCCTCGACGTTTTAGCCGAAAAAAAAGGCTGTCCCAATTTTTCGATTTTTGGACAAAAATTTCCTTTTTACCAAGAAAAGCAGCAGTTTTTACGGTATTTTGGTTGGTTTACTAAAAGATTAAATGAGACTTTCAGTCTTCTATGATTTTAGCCAATTGGAGCTGTTTTTAATTTTCTCAATAGGTCTTAAAGGGTCAAAATGACCACTTTTTCTGGCCTTAATTTTTTGAGGGGAAGCCATCTTCAGACTTACGTAATAGATGAGCAAAGAAAAATAGAAAGTGTGTTGCGGTTTTTTCCCCTTGACCATGAGACACTTGCCGAAAATATCTGGTTGACATTGAATCTCGCGTGAGCCTCCGGTGAAACACCGGTAGAAGAGACGGTGAATAAGAGGGAGAGGAAGAAATGAGCAAGAGATCAATCAAAAGAAAGTCATTGACCGCCACAGAATGAGAAACCGCATGTAAGACGCGGGGACCGGACGCCAAAAAAAAAAGAGCCGGAATTCTGATCGAAAAAATTTTTATTTAACCTTTCTAGCAGGAAAGAGAGAAAAGATTTTAATCAAGTCTGGATTAAAGGGACCAAATCTTAGCTCAATTTTTTTTTCAGCCGGTTTTTGGCTCTGATGACGGGGAATCCTCACTGTTATCATCAGCATCCATCAAGATTGTTGCCAATTCTCTCCCTTTGTAGTTGAGAAAGTAATAACCGAAGAGCGCCTCAGGGTCAAGCGTGCCTCATTTTAAAATTCGGCTTGTATTGCCTGACGATACCCCCCACCGTCTACACCCATCGTTATTCTCCTTAACGTAATTCTATTCAAGCTTAAGGCGGTCTCGAGTCGTGAATCAGCTGTTTATCGAAGAATGACGAGGGGGGCCTCATTTTTCCCTCCTCACAAACACGCCTCTTGTTTTCCACCCGTTTTGTGTTAAAAACCCGAAATAATTTTGAGTTCAACGTTTCTTCTTATCCCCACTTTTCTCAGTTTACGGACGTTTATGCTAATTTAACTTGTACTCTTAATTGGAAAGGCCTATGTGAGAATTTCGGTAGTCTGTTACTTTTTTGGGGGGAAGAAAATCGTCAGTTTCCGCTATTTCATAATTAAAATTGAATTTCCGCTTTATTAAAGACATCAATCTTCAAAATTTACACGAATCAAGGCAAGCCTTTATTCTTTTATGTTTTTCCAGGATTTTCGAAAAAGAAACCCCTTTTATACCAGAATTTTGGTCATTTTCCAAGATATCCGAAGAAGAAACACTGTATTGCATGATTTTCGCCAGTTTTTTGGTTTTTTTTTTCATGAGAAACACCCTTTTGGGGGTATCCCAATTTTTCATTAAAATAAAGCCCTTTTTTACAGGATGTTTGGCACTTTCTCTTCGTCTTTCTGCCGAGAAACACCCATTTTAGCGTTTTCTAAGATTTCAGAAAACAAAACCACTTTTTTAGCGGATTATTGACTTTTTTCGTTGATTCTCCCAGAAACCCCATTTTAGCGTTTTCTAAGATTTCAGAAAACAAACACTTTTTAGCGGATTATTGACTTTTTTCCTCGTTGATTCTCCCGAGAAACACCCATTTTAGCGTTTTCTAAGATTTCAGAAAACAAAACCACTTTTTTAGCGGATTATTGACTTTTTTTCCTCGTTGATTCCCCCGAGAAACACCCATTTTAGCGTTTTCTAAGATTTCAGAAAACAAAACCACTTTTTTAGCGGATTATTGACTTTTTCCTCGTTGATTCTCCCGAGAAACACCCATTTTAGCGTTTTCTAAGATTTCAGAAAACAAAACCACTTTTTTAGCGGATTATTGACTTTTTCCTCGTTGATTCCCCGAGAAACACCCATTTTAGCGTTTTCTAAGATTTCAGAAAACAAACCACTTTTTAGCGGATTATGACTTTTTTTCCTCGTTGATTCCCCCGAGAAACACCCATTTTAGCGTTTTCTAAGATTTCAGAAAACAAAACCACTTTTTTAGCGGATTATTGACTTTTTTCCTCGTTGATTCCCCGAGAAACACCCATTTTAGCGTTTTCAAATTTCAGAAAACAAAACCACTTTTTTAGCGGATTATTGACTTTTTCCTCGTTGATTCTCCCGAGAAACACCATTTTAGCGTTTTCTAAGATTTCAGAAAACAAAACACTTTTTAGCGGATTATTGACTTTTTCCTCGTTGATTCCCCGAGAACACCCATTTTAGCGTTTTCTAAGATTTCAGAAAACAAAACCACTTTTTTAGCGGATTATGACTTTTTCCTCGTTGATTCCCCGAGAAACACCCATTTTAGCGTTTTCTAAGATTTCAGAAAACAAACCACTTTTTAGCGGATTAATGACTTTTTCCCTCGTTGATTCTCCCGAGAAACACCCATTTTAGCGTTTTCTAAGATTTCAAAAACAAAACCACTTTTAGCGGATTATGACTTTTTCCTCGTTGATTCCCCGAGAAACACCCATTTTAGCGTTTTCTAAGATTTCAGAAAACAAAACCACTTTTTTAGCGGATTATGACTTTTTCTCGTTGATTCTCCCGAGAAACACCCATTTTAGCGTTTTCTAAGATTTCAGAAAACAAAACCACTTTTTTAGCGGATTATGACTTTTTCCTCGTTGATTCCCCGAGAAACACCCATTTTAGCGTTTTCTAAGATTTCAGAAAACAAACCACTTTTTTAGCGGATTATTTGACTTTTTTCCTCGTTGATTCTCCCGAGAAACACCCATTTTAGCGTTTTCTAAGATTTCAGAAAACAAAACCACTTTTTTAGCGGATTATTGACTTTTTCCCTCGTTGATTCCCCGAGAAACACCCATTTTAGCGTTTTCTAAGTTTTTAGAAAACAAAACCACTTTTTTAGCGGATTAATGACTTTTTTCCTCGTTGATTCCGAGAAACACCCATTTTAGCGTTTTCTAAGATTTTAGAAAACAAAACCACTTTTAGCGGATTATGACTTTTTCCTCGTTGATTCTCCCGAGAAACACCCATTTTAGCGTTTTCTAAGATTTCAGAAAACAAAACCACTTTTTTAGCGGATTATTGACTTTTTTTCCTCGTTGATTCTCCCGAGAAACACATTTTAGCGTTTTCTAAGATTTCAAAAACAAACACTTTTTTAGCGGATTATTGACTTTTTTCCTCGTTGATTCTCCCGAGAAACACCCATTTTAGCGTTTTCAAAGATTTCAGAAAACAAAACCACTTTTTTAGCGGATTATTGACTTTTTCCTCGTTGATTCCCCGAGAAACACCCATTTTAGCGTTTTCTAAGATTTCAGAAAACAAAACCACTTTTTTAGCGATTATTGACTTTTTCCTCGTTGATTCTCCCGAGAAACACCCATTTTAGCGTTTCTAAGATTTCAGAAAACAAAACCACTTTTTAGCGGATTATTGACTTTTTCCTCGTTGATTCCCCGAGAAACACCCATTTTAGCGTTTTCTAAGATTTCAGAAAACAAAACCACTTTTTTAGCGGATTATTGACTTTTTCCTCGTTGATTCCCCGAGAAACACCCATTTTAGCGTTTCTAAGATTTCAGAAAACAAAACACTTTTTAGCGGATTATTGACTTTTTTCCTCGTTGATTCTTTTCCCGAGAAACACCCATTTTAGCGTTTTCTAAGATTTCAAAAACAAAACCACTTGACTTTTTTCCTCGTTGATTCCCCGAGAAACACCCATTTTAGCGTTTTCTAAGATTTCAGAAAACAAAACCACTTTTTAGCGGATTATTGACTTTTTCCTCGTTGATTCCCGAGAAACACCCATTTTTAGCGTTTTCTAAGATTTTTAGAAAACAAAACCACTTTTTAGCGGATTATTTTTTCCTCGTTGATTCCCCAGAAACACCCATTTTAGCGTTTTCTAAGATTTAGAAAACAAAACCACTTTTTAGCGGATTATTGACTTTTTCCTCGTTGATTCTCCCGAGAAACACCCATTTTAGCGTTTTCTAAGATTTCAGAAAACAAAACCACTTTTTTAGCGGATTATTGACTTTTCCCTCGTTGATTCTCCCGAGAAACACCCATTTTAGCGTTTTCTAAGATTTCAGAAAACAAAACCACTTTTTTAGCGGATTATTGACTTTTTTCCTCGTTGATTCTCCCAGAAACACCCATTTTAGCGTTTTCTAAGATTTCAGAAAACAAAACCACTTTTTAGCGGATTATGACTTTTTCCTCGTTGATTCTCCCGAGAAACACCCATTTTAGCGTTTTCTAAGATTTCAGAAACAAATCCACTTTTTTAGGATTATTGACTTTTTTCCTCGTTTTCCCGAGAAACACCCATTTTAGCGTTTTCTAAGATTTTAGAAACAAAACCACTTTTTTAGCGGATTATTGACTTTTTCCTCGTTGATTCCCCAGAAACACCCATTTTAGCGTTTTCTAAAGTTTTTAGAAAACAAAACCACTTTTTAGCGGATTAGACTTTTTTTCCTCGTTGATTCTCCCGAGAAACACCCATTTTAGCGTTTTCTAAGATTTCAGAAAACAAAACCACTTTTTTAGAGGATTATTGACTTTTTTCCTCGTTGTTCTCCCGAGAAACAACCATTTTAGCGTTTTCTAAGATTTCAAAAACAAACCACTTTTTTAGCGGATTATTGACTTTTTTCCTCGTTGATTCTCCCGAGAAACACCATTTTAGCGTTTTCTAAGATTTCAGAAAACAAAACACTTTTTAGCGGATTATGACTTTTTTCCTCGTTGATTCTCCCGAGAAACACCATTTTAGCGTTTTCTAAGATTTCAGAAAACAAAACCACTTTTTTAGCGGATTATTGACTTTTCCTCGTTGATTCCCCGAGAAACACCCATTTTAGCGTTTTCTAAGATTTCAGAAAACAAAACCACTTTTTTAGCGGATTATTGACTTTTTCCTCGTTGATTCCCGAGAAACACCCATTTTAGCGTTTTCTAAGATTTCAGAAAACAAAACCACTTTTTAGCGGATTATTGACTTTTTTCCTCGTTGATTCCCCGAGAAACACCCATTTTAGCGTTTTCTAAGATTTCAGAAAACAAAACCACTTTTTTAGCGGATTATTGACTTTTTCCTCGTTGATTCCCCGAGAAACACCCATTTTAGCGTTTTCTAAGATTTTGAAAACAAAACCACTTTTTAGCGGATTATTGACTTTTTCCTCGTTGATTCTCCGAGAAACACCCATTTTAGCGTTTTCTAAGATTTCAGAAAACAAAACCACTTTTTTAGAGGATTATTGACTTTTTCCTCGTTGATTCTCCCGAGAAACACCCATTTTAGCGTTTTCTAAGATTTCAGAAAACAAAACCACTTTTTTAGCGGATTATGACTTTTTCCTCGTGATTCCCCGAGAAACACCCATTTTAGCGTTTTCTAAGATTTCAGAAAACAAAACCACTTTTTTAGCGGATTATTGACTTTTCCTCGTTGTTCTCCCGAGAAACACCCATTTTAGCGTTTTCTAAGATTTCAGAAAACAAAACCACTTTTTTAGCGGATTATTGACTTTTTCCTCGTTGATTCTCCCGAGAAACACCCATTTTAGCGTTTTCTAAGATTTCAAAAAAAAACCACTTTTTTAGCGGATTATTGACTTTTTTCCTCGTTGATTCTCCCGAGAAACACCCATTTTAGCGTTTTCTAAGATTTCAGAAAACAAAACCACTTTTTTAGCGGATTATTGACTTTTTCCTCGTTGATTCTCCCGAGAAACACCATTTTAGCGTTTTCTAAGATTTCAGAAAACAAAACCACTTTTTTAGCGGATTATTGACTTTTTCCTCGTTGATTCTCCCGAGAAACACCCATTTTAGCGTTTTCTAAGATTTCAGAAAACAAAACCACTTTTTTAGCGGATTATGACTTTTTCCCTCGTTGATTCCCCGAGAACACCCATTTTAGCGTTTTCTAAGTTTTTAGAAAACAAAACCACTTTTTAGCGGATTATTGACTTTTTCCTCGTTTATTCCCCCGAGAAACACCCATTTTAGCGTTTTCTAAGATTTCAGAAAACAAAACCACTTTTTTAGCGGATTAATGACTTTTTCCTCGTCGATTCCCCCGAGAAACACCCATTTTAGCGTTTTCTAAGATTTCAGAAAACAAAACCACTTTTTTAGCGGATTACTTTTTCCTCGTTGATTCTCCGAGAAACACCCATTTTAGCGTTTTCTAAGATTTCAGAAAACAAAACCACTTTTTTAGCGGATTATTGACTTTTTTCCTCGTTGATTCTCCCGAGAAACACCCATTTTAGCGTTTTCTAAGATTTCAGAAAAAAAACTACTTTTTTAGCGGATTATTGACTTTTTTCCTCGTTGATTCTCCAAGAAACACCCATTTTAGCGTTTTCTAAGATTCAGAAAACAAAACCACTTTTTTAGCGGATTATTGACTTTTTTCCTCGTTGATTCCCCCTAGAAACACCCATTTTGCGTTTTCTAAGATTTCAGAAAACAAAATCCACTTTCTTTTAGACTTTTTCAACCGAGAAACACATTTTAGCGTTTTCTAAGATTTCAAAACAATACGACTTCTTTAGCGGATTATGGTCCCTTTTTCTCGGTTGTTCTGCCCAGAAAAACCTTTTTTGGCGTTTTTCAGAAACACCTTTTTTTAACCATATTTTTCACTACTTAAACTGCGCTTCCGTTTTTCAAATATTCTTTATTTACAAAAATCAAGTCCAGAAATTCTTCTGGTATTTAAAAAAAATAATTAACTTATTTCTGGACCATAAAATATATTATTAGTTTCAAAATGTGCGTTTTCACACTTTCTATAGATTAAATTCCAGCTGGTACACACCATAAAATGTTTGATGGCTCATAAAAAATCTTTATTGACAAATTGTTCATAGTTTTGTGGAACAAACGCAATTTTAAGTATGTTAGACGCCTATTCAGAGCAACTCAAACAATACTATGAATAAATTAATTTCTCCAGGATGTCATTCTTCTAACCCAGGTCATGGTCCAAATTAAGTCCAAATAGGAAATGAGGACGAGAAAAAATTTGACTCTAGAGGCTTAAGTTCTTCAAAAACCTTCGGGTTTAGGGGAAAATAAATAATTTCTGCTGAGTTTATAAATTTTAATAGAGCATTCCTCTCCTTATCCATTATTTACTGAAACTGCGGTATCGAGGGCGGGTGCGCGGATGGAATAAAAATTTTTTTTCCTCCCCAGAAAAGCGGTTTTGAGACCGTTAGTCGGATATGAATTTTTCTCCCTCTTCGCGTATTGACTTGTCTGAGTACGAAGGCGTCACGGGAGGACCTAATGACAGGCTTTAGCCACTCTCTAAACCGCCAGGTCCTCCGATCCTATACAGCCACATTTTCCTTTAAAACGTTAGCTTTGGATAATGCAAATTATAGAATAGAGAGAGCCTCGGGCGGAATTTTGAGTACCTTTCACCTGTTGGTGGGAATCCTAATATCCTCACCAAAAAAAGTAGGACGCACCTATATTTTAAAAAAATTTTAAAAACCAATAAATCATTGTTATAATACCATCGGAAATAATGTATGGGATTTGAAAGGGAGACCTCCCGCGCGATTCTATTTTGAATCGATTGGCAAATTTTACCTTCGGATTCATTTTGTATTCAAGGCGGCTCGGCGATCTCCGCTACTTACTACAATAAACTCGTATAGTCGAGGATTGTTAAGCATTCCTGCATTGTCCTGACTCTATTGCACGGTGATCGAATGATTTCATTTCTAACTGTAACAGGAGTTATAATCCACGTCGATTTTCCGCCTTCATGGACTAATATAAGCGTGCACGACGTCTTTTTCCGTCTTTCCGGAGACTTTAACGCCGTGTAGGAAATAGACCGTAATATGAGGGAAACGTACGGCCATTGGCTAGGTCTAGCCTGCGGATCATTCATTTCGTTTTGTGTTTTCCTCAGTTTCTTTTAGCAGAAAAACCCTTCTTTTTCTTGATACGAGTATTATAGCTCCCTCGTTCGGCTCAAAATCTCTCCGTGTAAGAAGGTTATTGAAGTATAACCATTAAGAAGGTTAATTTTTAAAGGCTTGTAAATCGTAAACTGTTACAGATATTGAAAAAATGCACTAAATAAAATCTGTTGGAAATTTAATTCTCTTTAATTTTTATTCTATTCATTTTTCTCTATGACGCACTGTTTTCAAGATACTCGTAAATTTATTTTTTAAAAAATTATTTTCCGAAAATGGCGCATCCTAGAAAAAAATAATTAAGTACAAATTATAGAAATTAAATTTCCTAATTTTGTAGATTTTAGCCGAGTTTCATTTGTACACCTAGTAGTTCATTTTTTCAAAATTTTAACATTTTAGGCGTTAAAGTCCATCAAAAGTTGACCTTCTCCGTGTAAGAAGGTTATTGAAGTATAACCATTAAGAAGGTTAATTTTTAAAGGCTTGTAAATCGTAAACCGTTACAGATATTGAAAAAATGCACTAAATAAAATCTGTTGGAAATTTAATTCTCTTTAATTTTTATTCATTCATTTTTTCTCTAGGACTCACTGTTTTCAAGATAAATTTATTTTAAAAAAAATTATTTCCGAAAATGGTGCATCCTAGAAAAAAATAATTAGTACAAATTTATAGAAAATTAAATTCCTACAATTTTTATTTATTAGGTGTACAAAATGAAACTCAGCCACAGGGTAATTTAATTTTGTTGATTTTAGCCGAGTTTCATTTTGTACACCTAATATACAAAAAATACGATTTTTTCTACAACTTTTTGAAAAAAAAATCATTTAAAAAATAGGATTTTAAGGTAAAATTATAAATTTCAATCATAATCAAAAGTTATAAGATTACGATTGTGCCCTACTACCTGTAGACCAAATTCTGTGGGATCTTCGGTGTTCATGAAAAAATTGGAAGGTAATTTCAGTTGTTCGACAGACTACGTGACGTAATTGTGGTTTTACAAGGTGCACGTTTTCGCATCCTTTGTTCATACAGGAAAAAAGATGAAAATCAAGTCCCCTTAATAAAATGTCTCTTCGTCTTTAATTGGCCAGAGTGTTGCCCCCTTCCGTTTTTTTTTCTCTCCTTTATAAATCTGGAATTCAAAACGTCAAGTTTTCTATCCGTTCTAATTGTGTCCCAAAAGGTCTCGTGAGTAGAATCCACAATGA
Organism: Orius insidiosus; assembly: GCA_014119065.1. Taxonomy (NCBI): domain Eukaryota; kingdom Metazoa; phylum Arthropoda; class Insecta; order Hemiptera; family Anthocoridae; genus Orius; species Orius insidiosus. The sequence continues at coordinate 19,813 of JACGAQ010002358.1, forward strand.
GAAAGAAAATGTCGAAGTTCAGTCTATTTTCAAACTATGAAGATTCGTGACTCGTCCTCTATAGCTAAATTGTACTCATCTACATTAGTCACTTAAGTTTTCTAATCACGAAATGAGTTCTTAAAATGCAAATTTATCACCTATTTAACTCTTAATGTCTTTAAAATGAAGTTTCCCAACGTAAACTCTCAGACAACTACGCTTTTGTTTGTTAATTAATTATCTAATTAAGTCTTTTTTATAACCCAAACAAAGTAAAATATCAATTTACTTTAGTGTAGCTAAAAAGGCCGGCTTTTCATCAAATTTTTGGGCTTCTTTCTCGGTATTTTTGCAAGAAAAAAAATCACACGTGCTTTGCACGTGTGCAAAGATTATGAAAAAGAAACTGTTTTGCCAGATTTTGGGTGTTTTCTAAGATTTCAATCAAAGAAGCCCTTTTTTATTGGATTTTCTTGAGTTTTTCACAGTTTTCTCCCGTTGTCTAAGATTTAGACCCCTTTTAACTTCCTTAAAGAAGTTATTGTGATACCTCCACGTCGGGTTTTGGGGAAGGGTCTTCCAGACCCCGTAGGTAAATGGATCTTACCGATCTCAACTTGTCTGTGGTTCCGGCTGGCAGTCCGCCGGCGTAGTATTTTTTCCGGAACACTTTACGGCCACTGTTTTCATCCGATTTTCACCAAAATTTCCTAGCCGGTGAAGAAGAATACGAGGGCGATTTTGAATTTCGAATGGCGGAGATATGTCTGTTTGAAATTTTAAAAAATTCGCTGCGGCCGAACCGTTAATCCTTTTCACCAATCACTCCTTATATTTTTTAAAGAATTTTTGGTGTAAAAAAATTGCCACTTTTAATTAATTTTTATTAGTAGGGAGAAATTTCGTACTTCTACCCTTTACGAGAGGCACATCCCTAGGCCAAAGAGACCATTATTTCTACCTTGAAAAAAATTTCGAAAAAAAGAACTTAAAAAATTTTTCAAAAAAAAAGGAAAACCTGGAAAATTTTTGGAAAAAAAGTTTGAAAATTTTTCCAAAAAATAAAAACTTTCCCCTTCCTTATTCTTCCCCTCCCTTCGTCATACTTTCGTTCCATTATACTTCCCCCCGTTATACTTCCCCTCCCATATACTTCCCCTCCGTTTACGTCCCCTCCGTTATACTTCCCCTTTCCCATATATTAGGTGTACAAAATGAAACTTGGCTAAAATCTACAAAATTCAAATTTACCCTGTGGCTGAGTTTCATTTTGTACACCAATAAATAAAAATTGTAGGAAATTTAATTCTCTATAAATTTGTACTTAATTATTCCTTTCTAGGATGCACCATTTTCGGAAAATAATTTTTTTAAAATAAATTTATCTTGAAAACAGTGCGTCCTAGAGAAAAATGAATAGAATAAAAATTAAGAGAATTGAATTTCCAACAGATTTATTTAGTGCATTTTTTCAATATCTGTAACGGTTTACGATTTACAAGCCTTTAAAAATTAACCTTCTTAATGTTTATACTTCAATAACCTTCTTACACGGAGAAGGTCAACTTTTGATGGACTTTAACGCCTAAAATGTTTAAAATTTTGAAAAAATGAACTACTAGGTGAACAAAATGAAAATCTACAAAATTCAAATTTACCCTGTGGCTGAGTTTCATTTTGTACACCTAATTTCCCCCTCCTATATTGTTACTTCTCTTTAAGGAAGTTTTCGTTGGAAGCTCTTCAAACCAGTACTTTTTTACCCCTTCTTTCTTTGAGGTTCTTCAGTCCTTTGCCCGAGTTTTGCCCCAGAAGAAAATGTAAAGGAGGTTATCCACTAATAAATATACATCGGCACCCAAAAGAGTCTAAAAACCAAATCTGATCATTATTATTAGGTTTTGTGGTCGCTGTTTCAAATCTGATTTTCTTTTCCCTTCGGTAAAATAAAGAGTGCAGTGAACTTATCAATTAACCGAAATGTTCCGCTGGGCTGATTTTGGTCTGCTCGAAAGTGTTATAACGAAATCACGCTATATGTATTAGTTACGTTATGAAAATAAATGATTGAGGTCGCAATTAAGGAGTAATTAAAATGTAGTCGTTTTCTTAAAAAAGAGGAACACCTCTTTTTTGAGCTCTATTTATGAAAAAGGTAATTCTTTTTAGAAAAGAGCGGTACCCGCATTCTATTTACGTTTTGAATAGAAACAAAGGTAAAATTCTTATTCTCGAACGTTTTCAGTGACGCGTCTGTGAATAATTTATCGTTCGGACGTTCGTCGTTTTCGTCGCATTGACACACGCTGGGGAGAAGATAAAGGAGAAGACGGTGGTGGAGAGAAAAAAAAAATGAGGGAGCGGCCTTTTAAAAAGATGGTGGAACATGGGAGGGCAAGTTAAATTATTACCCTTCAACTTAGAGAGGCAACGCTCCTCGCGACATCCACCGATTTCCTCTTTTATAACGGATTAGCGGGACGAGCATTTTTATTCAAATCGAGATTTGTCACATCCTTAATTTGCATACCCGCGGTTCTCACGTTTTAGAATGCAGCCTCACAATGAAAGGAAACAATCAACATTTTTCAACCGTTTTAGAGTCATTGACAATATTGTCTAAGCGGCCAGACGGATGTTTTTATGAATGGACACACGATAAAAAGGCCAAGGGGCGCTATAATTTATGGCAACTATTATCGATTCTCTCGCATGATAGAATCACTAAGGAGTAACGGTTCTCTACGCGGTGGCGGCGCGTTTTCTCCCTGCCCAGATCGCGTGCTTTAAATAGGAAATTCAATTTCTTCAGAAATCGGAAAACGGCAGTTTTTCTGAATTTTTTGGTCTTTCTGCTTTTTCCGCAGTAGCATCCCCCCAGTGTCCTGGAATTTGACCTTTAATGTGGGAAAATAGAAACGTCCTTAAATTTCCGTACTGTCGATGGGAAGCATTAACTTGGGCGCACCTTAACAATCTCAAAATCCCATTAACAACAGACAATCACATCAGGCTGCTTTAAGCTAAGACCTCCTGACCTTTCGGTTCAACGTTCTAATGACAACCGACCCAACCCAAATGGGTTAGTTAGTGAGAGAACTCTCGTGCTTGCCCCGTGTGAATTTTTTTAAATCGATGACGTATCCCTAAAAGGAAAAAATCGATGCGAAAAATCTTCATTGTAATTTTTGAAAAGGCTCAACCTCTGTTCTCATGACCTCACTTTCAATTCCGTGCAGGTGTTGATAATTTTGATTATTTGCATCTACGATTAAATTGTTTTCAATGGATTTTTTTTATAAGTAGGCGGACATGATGGTAATCTAAGTATTAATTTCATTCTTCCCATTATCTTTTAATCATACGTAGTCGAGTAATCATTATTTACTCTTTTAGCTTCCTCAAAGGGAAGTGTGACCCCCTCCACGGTCTCTGGAAAAAGGGAAAACTGATTTTGCCAATTGAGGCCCTCCGGGTACGAAGGGCGAACTCAACAAAACGTAGTTTCGAGATATTCGCATTTTAAAGTTTTATGTTACGGGCGAACTCAACAGAAAAGTCATGCCCTGGAATGGGAAATGGAGTGGGGGTTGTGGACTAGGATGGGAGTTCGCCCTTCGTACCCGCTCGGATATCGCAGTTAGAGCTTTGCCGCATATTAGTTTTTACGTATTTTAAAGGGGAAAAAGGGCAAACTTAATATAAAAATATATGGGTGTATTCATCAAAGGTCTAGAATCTGAAAATGAAAAAAAAAAATTTGTCGATGTTGAGTTCGCCCTTCGTACCCGGAGCGCCTCAATTGTAGTATTGCATGGTTGGGGATTGTTCCCCCTTTGTTTACAAAAAGATAGGATTGAGGAGTGAGTGCGCAGGTTCGCAATATGTTTGGCCTCCCGAATTTTGAAAAAAACTTCACCAAATCGTCGCGTTAGTTCTAACACGGACAAGTCATTTTTCAAGGATTTTCAGGAGAGCCAAAATACGGATTAATTTCTCATTAGACTCAATGCATTGTTGGCTAAATAACGCGTTTTCTGTTGGTAATAGGGTTAAACTACCAACGGAATTCGATCCTTCACAAAATTTACCATCAGAAACAATGCCTCACTCAAAATTGATAAAAAATGACTTATCCGGTGTTTTTTAAATATAAATTTATCTTGAAAACAGTGCGTCCTAGAGAATGAAAATAGAATAAAAATAGAATAAAAATTAAAGAAAATTAAATTTCCAACAGATTTTATTTAGTGCATTTTTTCGATATCTGTAACGGGTTTACGATTTACAAGCCTTTAAAAATTAACCTTCTTAATGGTTATACTTCAATAACCTTCTTACACGGAGAAGGTCAACTTTTGATGGACTTTAACGCCTAAAAGGTTTAAAATTTTGAAAAAATGAACTACTAGGTGTACAAAATGAACCTCGGCTAAATTACCCTGTGGCCGAGTTGCATTTTGTACACCTAATATTAGGGTCGAAAAATGATTACTTAGGAAGTAACTGTAGCGTGGGGCTATCTCCCGACTTTTACTCGTTAGTTTTTATCATGATTAATATTATTTCTTTTATGATATTAATTTTTTTCTTTTTTGTTATAGGTAAGGTGGAAAAAAAAGATTCATGGAAGTACGATTCGGATATAAAGTTGGTAATTTTTTTTCTTCTTTTCGTTCATTTGTGGTCTCCTTCTCCATTTGTAAAGGAAAGGGGCCGGGGGAAAAAAAACCGAAAAAAAAAGAAAAAAAAAAAATTAGCATGCCATTTATGGCATCTGGATGGTATTTGCAGAGCTTTAAGAAAGAAAAAAATTCCTTTTGTAAAAGTTTATAATATATATTGTGTATATTGTTATTAGTTATTTATTATAGTGTTAAAAGTTTGTTAAAAAATTTCTGGAAAGAGAAATGAAAACCCAGAATTAAAAAAAAACATTTATTACCAAATATGTAGTTTTATTCCAACCCAAGCTTATGACGTCCGAAATTTAAAGGATTACAGTAGACTAACATGGGAAAGTAAAAATTTAATATTGTCTGACTAGGGTAGAAAAGTTCATCAATTTTCAAGGTATAAACTTCAAAATTACATTGTTGTTTATTTTCATTCGTGAGTGAGCTCTAACATATGAAGAGAGTGTATTTTATGGCTCTACTCAGTAAACGCATCAATTAGGATTTAAATTTTGGAGGCAACCTAGTGTTCATTTATCGAATCTTCTTATATCAATTCCCGCCATTCGTCAAATCAGTATTGATGATAAGTAACTGATAAGTAGGATGGATGATTTAATTAAAATTTTTAAAGAATTCCCTTTTCTTCTGCCTTCTTCAGATTTTAAACTATGGGATGGCTTTATTGTCATAAAGGTAACGTATTTTAATGCGAGTGTCAATGAGTTTTTGTTCTTATTTTAAGTTTCAAAAATTGTTATATGTTGCAGACTTATCAAGTCCAGTTAAAAATATCAACTCCTAATTTTCCTTCTCTTGAAGGGATTTCACTTTTCTGCAATCCGGACTTTGCTAGGATTATTGGCCCTCAAATGAAGAGTGTGAGTATTTAGAACAGGGATTTTATAACTTCTTTGCTAGTAGAAACTTTTTACTGGTCTAAAAGTGTGGTATTTTCCTTATTCAGTTTGAACCTTTAGAATTTCGAAATAAAACAATGGTTTATTTGGGCAGAAAAGTTTCTTCCAACTTAAAAACTCTTCATTGCTAATCAAAATTTGCTGGGATTTGGGTATAAACGCTAAGTTGTACCGAATGGCACTTAGATTTCGAAAAGAAAACCTTTTAATTGTGCCAGAATGTAATTGAAATTCTGATATAAAAAAAAAACTTAAATGTGGGAAATATTTCATTTTTGAAATCTCAAGAGCCACTAGCAAGAGAGAAACCCCAGGAAAATACCTGAAAATCCAGTAAAAATGGTATTTTCAGTGAAAAGCTGAGGAAAACTCCCGAAAATTATATAAAAATGGGGTTTACCTATTAAGAAGCCGAGGAAATTTACAAAAACCATGTTTAAATGGGTGTTTCTGGTAATGTTGTACGTGAATAAAACAGAAACATATAGTTTTAACAGAGTTTTATTTTAACGGCAATTTACAATTGAAATTTCCAGCAATTTTATTATTAGTATGTAAGTTTTACCTCATTGTTGATATGTAGATGATGAATTTAGCGATGAATTTTGTACAAGAAGAGAGTTTACTAGAGTCTCTGCAAGACAATGAATGACAAGACAGTATTTTCTGGAGTTTTTCTCGGTTTTTCTGACGAGGCACCTCATTTTTACAAGTTTTTTGCAATTTTCCCTGTTTTTTTTTTTTTTTTTTTTTTTTTTTTTTTTTTTTTTTTTTTTTTTTTTTTTTTTTTTTTTTTTTGGCAAACAAGCCGCACTTAGAAAGGATTTTTTTGGAGTTTTTCTCGGTTTTTGACAATGGGACCTCATTTTTCCTCAGTTTTTTTCTTCATTGAAGCCCCACTTAGACATGATTTTTTGAAGTTTTTCTCGGTTTTTGACAGAGGGACCTCACTTTTACAAGATTTTTACAATTTTTCCTTTCATTGAAGCCCCACTTAGACATGATTTTTTGGAGTTTTTCTCAGTTTTTTGACAGAGGGACCTCATTTTTCCGTTGTCGTCGACGCCTGCAGTTTGTTGTCGTAGTCCAAGCTGTTCTAGTTAAGTTGGTTAATCCAAAGATTCTTGTGATGTAGTAGAGGACGAAGATTGCGACGATCCCAGCGACCACCATAAGTACAGGTGTGACCCAGTTGTTTAATGATGAAAGGTTCTTGAAGTTTTTTGGTGAGATCCCGATTGATTTGTTCGAGTTTATGCTTTGCATGTTCCAGATCGTCGAGATCGGTGCCGACGAGTTTTAGTTTCTCAATCGGTGCAATCCCAGAAGAAAGGTTGGTTGATAGTCCTTTGCAGCAAGAGTCGTGTGCGATCGCCAACTCGGGTATTCTGTAAAAGTACTGTGAGGAGTTTGTAGATGTTGAGGCCTCCAAAGTGACTTTGCTGGTGTAGCCACGACATCCAGGATCACAATTCCAACGTTGTGTAGTGATTATTCATGGAAACCTGTTGAATTGCACTGTATGCTGATGTGCACAGGGCTGTTAGAGCCGGGGATGTAGAGCCACCGATTCGGAGTGAGTTTATGCCAGACTTCTGGTGTCTAACATCGCAAGAGGGTGGAATCGTGTCGTTCTGTTCGAAAAACAGTTGTACTTAGCAATCATCGTTATCAGTACGTTGGTGAACGGTGACGTCTTCACACAACCAATCGTTGGAGTGGTAGTTCTTACAACCATCCATGTTCCTCATTAGAGCATAGTACATTCTATTTAGGGAAAGGAGTAAGAAGGTAGAATGTGGTTGGACGTAGGAATAAAGATGAGAAGTGGTGTCGTGAGGAGTGGGCAAGGGATAAATTTGAAATAGACTTTACGATTTATCCTGTATGAGAGGTATTTCGAAAATAATGACGAAAATGAACATTTTCATGATGCTGAAGATATAAAGCTTAGGTAGACTTTTTCAATTCATTCCACACTTTAATGGCGAAAGACAGAACTCAACACATTTTATTCAATCATGCAATTCAGCTATGTCCATTGCTACTCCGCCACAAAAAGGGAATCTTTTTCGTTACATCGCGGCACAACTTTCGAGTAAAGTCACTTGCGAATTAAATTTTGAAGAAATAACATCTTGGGATGAACTTAAAGCACAATTAAAACTATTCTATGCATCTACAAAAGACTTGACCCAACTCCACGAAGAATTAGAAACAATAAGACAATTCCATAACGAAACAGTAACCGACTTTTACAAACGCTTGGAAAATATTAAGGCACAATGCATAACAGCAGAGGCTAGTTCAGCCACACCAGCTGAACTAAGCGGAATTAGAAAATCCATTTAGAATACTGCTTTGCGCAGATTCATTATGCATTGTCGTCCTGAAATTTCCCAAATGTTACTTGCACGGGAAATTCCAACTCTAAATGACGCGTTAACTATTGCTATATCGGAGGAAAGATATCAATCCTACCGAAGACCATCTTCTTCACGGGCATATGAAGGGAAATTCAATTGAAGCAGGAACAACACAAAAACTTGTAATTTCTGTAAAGCATTAGGACACACTGAGTCCGAGTGCCGTAAAAAACAAAATGACCACAAATTTTGTACCAATTGCCAAACTAAGGGACATTATAAGTCCGAATGTAGAAGAGAAAAATTTTGCTCCCACTGTCAAATGAAAGGACACACCAATGGCGAATGCTCCAAAAGGAACCCCTTAAGTCAACCATTTAAACGACACCGGTTCCCGGGGAACCGTCGGCCGGGTAAACCTAATCCAAAAAACGACGGACAACAACCAATAATTTCATTCTTTTTCCCTAAAATCAATGGATCACTCAAATTCTTAGTAGATACAGGAGCATCAACAAATATCATAAAGAACAATGTTTTCAGTAAAAGCTACCCAGAACTTTAATCCATGGACAAAAAGGAATCAAACATTACGCGAAAATTTAAGAATCAATCAATTAAAGGAGAAAGAAAAATCTTCTCTCCTCTCTTTATGTCAAAAATTTTCAGACATTTTCTATCTTCCAGGGGACAAACTTACAAAAACAAACTCTGCTTATCATTCAATCCCCACGACCAAAAACGAATCGCTAGCAAAATATATCGAATTCCAAAAATTCACGAGGAAGAAGTTAAAAAACAAATTGAAACAATGCTCGAACAAAATATTATTCAAAACTCAAATTCGGATTACGCGAGTCCTATATGGGTAGTTCCCAAAAAATTAGATGCATCCGGAAAACAAAAATGGCGACTAGTAGTCGATTATAGAAAATTAAACGAAGTAACTACGAGCGATAATTATCCAATTCCAAATATTGAAGACATTTTAGATAGATTGGGTAACTCCAAATATTATACATCATTAGATCTAGCGGTTTTATGCAAATCCCAATGAATCCATCGGACCAAACGAAAACAGCTTTTAGTACTCCCCACGGACATTACGAGTTCTTAAGAATGCCTTTCGGTCTCAAAATGCTCCCGCGACATTTCAACGCTTAATCGACAAAGTTTTGAAAGGGACTAATAGTTTTTGTTATATTGATGATATCATTGTTTATGGAGACACCTTAGAAAATCATAATAAAAATTTGGAAGAAGTTTTTCAAAAACTTAAAGCTCACAATTTAAAATTACAACCAGACAAATGCGAATTCATGCAGAGCGAAATAAAATATTTAGGACACACTAAAGACGGTGTTAGACCTAATCCAGAAAAAATCGAAGCAATTCAAAAAATTAAAGAACCTAAAAAGGAGAAAAAGATAATGTCATTCCTAGGATTAGTAGGATATTATAGAAAATTTATACCTCACTTCTCAGCACTCGCGAAACCATTAACGAACTTAAAAAAGGATACAACTTTTAAATGGGATAAAAAATGCCAAAATTCATTCGAAAAACTTAAAAATGCTCTAACTAATGATCCAATCTTAAAATATCCTGACTTTGAAAAAACATTTATTTTAACTACCACAGAAAAAGAACTTCTTGCTATCATAAATTCAGTAAAACATTTTAGACCATATCTTTTCGGAAAAAAATTTACTATCCAAACGGATCACAAACCTTTAACTTGGTTAATGAATTGTAAAGATCCTTCTAGTAGATTAGTTAGGTGGAGATTAAAACTTTTGGAATACGAATACGAAATCACTTATAAACCTGGAAAAATTAATACAAATGCGGACTACCTCAGTAGACACATTTATCAAACTTCACTCAATACTCTAACATACCAAAATTTTCAAACTTACTTAGCAACCAGTCCTCTAATACCAAATTTTACTACGGATAATTCTCCTCTAGAAAACATAAATAATTTAGTAATTCCAATAACATGTGACCTTTCTGAATCCAATCAATTTTTAAAGTTTTCTCAATCTTTAAATCTAATTAAAGATGAAGTAAAGCAACCAGGAGAGATTCTAATAAAGGAACACAAAAATAAGAAAGTCTTTATAATTTTCTCAAAACTATTTGGACGATATCAACACAGAAACTATTTTCAAAGCGTTAACATCATTAAAAAATACCTTAGCAAATGGTAGGACTCATCAAAAACGATAACTTTTGCAGAAATAAATCCTGAGGATCAATACAAACAACAATTTCTTTTTATGATTAAATATATTTTTAACGATTTCAATATAAAACTATTAAATTCAGGAATAACTACTATAGACTTAGAAGAAGAGATTCAAAAAATTTTAAGGGATCACCATGATCTTAGGCGGACATCAGGGTATGGATAGAACTTACGACGATATTAGGAAAAAATATTATTGGAATAATATGCAAAACGCCATCAGAGATTATATTAAAAAATGTTTAGTTTGCCAAAAAACAAAGACAAATTTCAAACCAAATAAAAGTCCAATGTTAATAACAACTACAGCCACAAAATTTTGCGAACAAATAGCACTCGATATTGTAGTACCTTTACCAGAAAACGGCAACCGTTTCATTCTAACTTTGCAAGACGATTTAACAAAATTCCTTCAAGCTTACACGTTACCAGAACATACAGCCGACTTAGTTGGCATTCATTTTTTGAAATTTTGCTTACAATTTTGATTTCCAGAAACCATTTTAACAGATCAAGGATCTGAATTCACTTCCCTACTTTTTAAAGAAGTAAACAAAATGCTTTCAATTAAACATAAATTAACTACACCTTATCATCCTCAAACGAATGGGAGTTTAGAAAGAGCTCACCTTGTCATTAAAGATTATTTAAAATGCTACATTAATAAAGAACATAATAATTGGGACGAATTTTTAAACTTTGCAACTTACACTTATAACTCGCATGTCAGTAAATCAACAAAATGTACTCCTTATGAGTTAGTCTTTGGTCAAAAACCCAGAACACCTTCTAAACCTTCAACACTTAAATATAACTATTCCGATCTTGCTCAAGACATCCATACTAAATTGACTTACGCTCGCGAAGCTGCTAGAGAAAATCAGTTGAATTCTAAAGCTAAATCTAAATTATATTACGACAAAACTCATCACTAGGGCTGTGAATTATATGCATTTGCATATTTCTCCTAGTCAATCAAACCACCTAATATTATCAAAATGAATGTGTTTTAAGGCATTTGGAACAAAATGGAGTTACTTTTATTTTGCATATTTGGCCATAAATACATATTTTTGCATATTTAAACTGCAATTGCATATTCGTCCGGCATATATTGAAGGGAGGAAAAAAATTGAAAACTTTCAAACATTTGGAAAAAAAATTCTTTCATTTTTTCCCGCTTAATGAGTGTGTTTTTGTTGGCCCAAGTGCAGATTCATCTATTTTTCACTTCCTATGAACTCCTGATCGAATTATTGCTTTTCTTAGAATAAGTTAATCCGGTTCTCTCTACAGTTCTCTCTCCGTTCAAATACTTGGAATTTTGATTTTATGACTTATTGTTTTTCCCTTCCCTCCTGTCATTGCTTAACTATCATTTCATGGCTCAGTTCCATTTGAACCAGTTCCATTTCTCCTTGGTCAATTTTAACGGATTTTAGCGCAAAAAACGCTAAAATTTGACATTTTTAAAAAGTTGTCCAAAATCGTCATATGAGTACTCAAATCTACTTGAAATTTTGCGTAGATTACGAATCTGAAATAAAAAAAATAGGGGTTCTCATTTGAAATAACGAAGTTAGGTTGTGTCTGGGACACCCTGTATATCCAGGCGGATTTTAAACTACACCATCAAATTCTTTGATTTAAATTAAGGGGGGTTTACATTTAACTTTTTTTTCATAAAACCACTTTTTAACGCTCTCTCAGACGTATGCCATGTATTTCCGGACACCCTGTAGGTATGTGCGATTTTTAAAATTTATTTTTAGATAGTTAAGATTCATGCATATTTCTGGATTTTAGTTGCATATTTTACCCTTATTATTTGCATATATATGTGCATATTTTAAAATTTTTATTGCATATATTTCACAGCCCTACTCATCACACACACTATACCTTCACAGGAGACAAAGTCTTATTATTCAATATTGGTGCCAAGAAAAGCTATAAAAAATTACACCAAGATTTCTTGGGTCCATTTAAACTTGTACAACTACATAAAGACAACAATACCGCAACAATTGAAAAAGAAAATGGTAAACTAAAGACATATCACCTTAATCTTTTAAAGCCTTATCACGAATAGTTTCTATATATTTTTCTTTTTCTTTTATATATATTTTTTTTCTCTTTTCCTTTTTATATCTTAGGTGCTATTTTTATTAACACTTTTTGCTTTTTAACTTTTAACCTTTAACTTTTTATTAACATCTTACTTTTTATTAATCTTCACGCGGTCCTGACCCTCACATCATTTTCGACATGACCGAATGTCTAACTTACCACGGGACAATACGACATCGTCATGGACCCAACAACTGTCCTCATTGCGGGTATTAACCGGGTAGCCTACTTGCTAAGGAGAGCATAACTTATGTGCTCTCCAATGAGGTATGGTAACTATACATTACACCATTGACTTACTTACACCGAAAACTTCAGCATGCGGTAGGCAGGATACCCATTGGACGACCGTCAATAGCCCATACTCATATTATATCATTATTCTCATTTTTTTTATTATATCTCTTATATTTTTATTATATCTCTTATATCTTTATTATATCCTTCTTACATAAAAATGCGGTTTTTGGTCAAAAAGCTGAGGAAACTTCAGAAAATTTTGTAAAAATGGGGTTTATCTATTAAGAAGCTGATGAAAACCCCCAAAAACCCTGGTAAATGAGTGTTTCTGGTAAGAACGCCCAGTAAGAGAGAAACCCAAGGGAAACTTCTGAAAACCCTGTAAAAAAAAATTTTTTTTTTTTGTCAAAAAGCCAAGGAAAACCCCCGAAAATCCTGTAAAAATGGGGGTTTCTGGTGAAAACAAATAGACCCCTCTAGAAGTATTAAAAAAATGGGAAATATCTCATTTTCTCATCTAAAGAGCTCCCAGTAAGAGAGAAACCGCAGGGAGACTTTTGAGAATCCAGTAAAAATGGGCTTTTGGTCAAAAAGCTGAGGAAATCTTCAGAAAATTTTTGTAAAAATGAGGTTTTCTTTTAAGAAGCGGAGGAAAACTCCCGAAAACCGGGGACAGTACACCTTTCGAACAAACATTTTTCACTAATACATTATCACGATATGAGTATTGTACCTTCGCAATGTGCCGACACACAATTCGATATTGCAGAAGCAAAAACGGTTTGCGAAACATTACAGGTCGAATTCGTACGATTAAATAATGCCTCTTTTACATTTCGTTGTGAACAAAAAATTAAAAACATAGAGGATAAACTCTCTCATATTGTCGAGGAATACAATGTCATTACTCATCGTTTAACGAAACGTGGATTACTCAATATAGTCGGTACTGGGATTAAATGGTTGTTCGGGAATCCTGACTCGGACGACGCTACTTTTTACGGAGACGCAATTAATTCATTTATCACAGACAGCAAAAACACTAAAGAATTACTTAAACAACAAACTAAAGTCGTTTTACAGACAATCGGACATTTAAACGCCACAATTATTAAACTCGATCGTAACGCAGTAATTCTCTCGGAAAATTTGGATAAATTCTATAAAGCTTTTTGACATAGCTGAATTGCATGATTGAATAAAATGTGTTAAGTTCTGTCGCCACTAAAGTGTGGAATGAATTGAAAAAGTGTACCTAAGCTTATATCTTCAGCATCATGAAAATGTTCATTTTCGTCATTATTTTCGACACCGTTTACCGACATGATAAATCTTATATTTGAGCAAGTAATGGAAGAATAAGAATGAAGGAAAAGTTTGGAAAAATAGAAATGTTATGCATAAAACAAGAAACATGCAAATTTACTGAAAAATCAAATCGCAAACTACTCGTTAAGCTCTGTTTGTGAACGTCATGCGTTAGATTCTGTGTACCAGGTAAAGCAATTGAAGTTTTTGATCAAACTACTTTGATTTGGTTTACAAAATCCTTATAGCAATCGTGTTACCCTCTATTAATGTGAAGAGAGTCCCTGTTCGGGCGCCATTTTTACGTTCCTGTTGTACGTGAATAAAACAGAAACATATAGTTTTAACAGAGTTTTATTTTAACGGCAATTTACAATTGAAATTTCCAGCAATTTTATTATTAGTATGTAAGTTTTACCTCATTGCTGATATGTAGATGATGAATTTAGCGATGAATTTAGTACAAGAAGAGAGTTTACTAGAGTCTCTGCAAGAATCTTTACAAGAATGACAAGAGTGACAAGAGTAAGAGTGTGACAAGAGTAAGAGTGGTCTTTTTCAGGTAAAATTAGGCATCTTATATACCTTTCGTAAAAACAATCCAATTAGATTTCCATTAGAATAACTAAACAATCCAAAAAAGAAAGTCCTCAGGGAAAACCCGAGGCAACAATGAGGTTGAATGTCTGAGTAATATTTATAAATAGCAATAAGTTGCTGTAATATTTATAAATAGCAATAAGTTGCTGGATATGCAACAGTAAGAACGCCCAGTAAGAGAGAAACCCAAGAAAAACTTCTAAAAACCCTGTAATTTTTTTTTTCTTTTCTTTTTTTGTCAAAAAGCCAAGAAAACCCCTAAAATCCTGTAAAAATGGGGGTTTCAGGTGAAAACATATAGACTCTTCTAGAAATATTAAAATATGGGAAATATCTCTTTTTTTTTAAATCTAAAGAGCTCCCAGTTAGAGAGAAACCCCAGGGAAACTTCTGAAAATCCAGTAAAATTTTAGTTTTTTTTTTTTTGTCAAAAACCCAATGAAAATCCAGTAAAAATGGTATTTTCGGTGAAAAGCTGAGGAAAACTCCCGAAAATTATATAAAAATGGAGTTTCTCTATTAAGAAGCCGCGGAAAACTCACAAAAACCATGTTTAAATGGGGGTTTCTGATAAGAATGCCCAGTGAGAGAAAAACCCAAGCGAAACTTCCTTTTTTTGATCACAGAAAAACCCCTGAAAATCCTGCAAAAATGGGGTTTCATGTGAAAACAATTAGTCTTTCCTTGAAGTAGTAAAATGTGGGAAAGATCTTATTTTTTGAAATCTAAAGAGCTCCCAGTAAGAGAGAAACCGCAGGGAGGCTTTTGAGGATCCAGAAAAAATGCGGTTTTTGGTCAAAAAGCTGAGGAAAACTTCAGAAAATTTTGTAAAAATGGGGTTTATCTATTAAGAAGCTGATGAAAACTCCCAAAAACCCTGGTAAATGGGTGTTTCTGGTAAGAACGCCCAGTAAGAGAGAAACCCAAGGGAAACTTCTGGAAACCCTACAAAAATGTTTTTTTTTTTTTTTTTTTTTTTTTTTGTCAAAAAGCCAAGGAAAACCCCCCGAAAATCCTGTAAAAATGGGGGTTTCTGGTGAAAACAAATAGAAGTATTAAAAAATGGGAAATATCTCATTTTCTCATCTAAAGAGCTCCCAGTAAGAGAGAAACCGCAGGGAGACTTTTGAGAATCCAGTAAAAATGGGCTTTTGGTCAAAAAGCTGAGGAAATCTTCAGAAAATTTTTGTAAAAATGAGGTTTTCTTTTAAGAAGCGGAGGAAAACTCCTGAAAACCCTTTTTAAATTGGGTAAAAACGCCCAGTTAGTGGTCAACTTATGAAAATCCAGTAAAAACGGTTTTTTTTTTTTGGTCAAAATGCCAAGGAAAAGATGCAAAAATCCTTTTAAATGGGGGTTTCTTGTGAAAACACGCCGACTCCTCTAGAAATAGAAAAATGTTGAAAATATCTGGTTTTTCGAAAACTAAAAAACTTGCCATAAACCTAGACGTTGTTTATTCTGGGTCTCCTTTCTTTGCTACCAGCAGTTTTTTTTATTTCATAGTTTTGGGAACCTTAAGTCCAAAAATGGTCTTCGGAGTGCAAACATCATTTTGTGCAACAAAAGCGTTTGTGCCCCAAGGGAATTACAATCCTATTACCCCTATCTTCTTTATTTTGATCATTTTTTTAACTTTTAGCTCTGCCGAAGCAAAAGCTTGATGGAAGTATTGAATTCTATTATACATTTTTGCAAATTGCATTCCTTTGATGAAGAAGAGGTGGCTTCATATTCTACTGAGAAAGTCCAGAAATGCAAACTGATCGTAGGTGACCTTGAAGATATAGGCGAAGAAAATGTGGAAGAGCTCGACGAAAACCTTCGTAGTGCTAAACTCTCCTACGTCGACCAACTGAACGAAAAACATTCTTTATCGTTTTCTTTTGTGGATTATCCAAAAGTCCCATTGGTCATAAACGCATGTGGACTTCCCAATGAAGCTAAATCTGAAATTACTGGGGTGAGTAAATATTTTATAAGTTCTAACCATTCTGAAACTATTTTAGATTATGAATGTGAAACAACTTTACCTTAAATTCTGCTCAGTCGTTGAATCACTTGTTGTTTTTTGGAGCTTTTTAAAAGAAATTGATGACAACGCCTACGTCATAGAACCTAAGAACCCACAAAAACAGGATAATTATCGCCGAATATTTTTAGGTAAAAGAGATTCCTCACAGGTTTAAAAAATTATTTTGATATTTTAGAAGGAAATCTCTCCGTAGTTGTCACACTCAGCCCTTTCAAACCGACCGACCCTCCTGAAATCACATTTCTTGGGACTATCGAAGCTTCAGAAAAAATGAGAAAATTATATTTCGACAATTTAAAGGTAAATTTATTATCATTATTTGATTATTAATTTCTTTTAGTCATTTTCAGAGAAAGCAATGGGATGAAAACTTATCAATTCTTGAAAACTTGAAAGTCCTTTTGGAAATTGAAGAATTTCCTTCACGCCCTGCTTTGCAATCCTATGAAGGGTTATTAGGACCTACAACTTGCTGTATTTGTTTTTCAGATGATAATGATGAACCCAACAAATCACCAGCTATAAAATGGTGTAATAATAACAAATGTGATTCCCGTTACCACTTAGAATGTATTCTTCAGGTAAGAATAGTTTGTTTTAATTTTTTTTAATGTTATTTTTAGTGGTTTGAATCTCTTCCGAACGTCACAAGAATTTTCTCTTATATATCTGGCCCTTGCCCTTACTGTGATGATGTATGTATTCAATTTATGTATTTTCATTAGCTAAGGCCCTTTAAAGGAAAACCTTCCAGGGTTGTCCTAACTCTTCATAATATTCTCCTTTGCTTTATCAAATTTTGCTTGCAGAAAATTTTTTGCCCGACTGATAAATTGAAGCCATACTGATGATCGAGCGCTCAAAATGACACATCGATGCAAGAGACGCTGAGAGCAATTTTTGATCCAAAAGATTGAAGACACAGGTTCTCATATAGCAAAGAAGAAAAGCGCTTAGTGCCTTCTATGAAAAAATAAAACCATTTTTGGTTTCTCAATATCTTAAGAAATGCAAATTTTGTATAAATTAATAAATTGGTAATTTGTACGTTTTATTTTTATTATTCTATAAAGTATTTATTTACTAGCTATCATTTTCATCAAGTTCTGAAAAAGAAAAAATATATTAATTAAATATTTGAAATGCCGATTTAGCTTACCTTGACAGCAGGGATGTCGGCGATTTTAAAACCGATGTCGCCGAAAGTTTGGACGATTGTTTTATCTGAAGTATAAACGCGGTACAGGAAATCGATGGCGGCCATTAGCGGTATGTTGGATTTTTGACTTAAACCTTCATATTTTCTGAGGTCCTTAAGGTCTCCTAAAAAAAAGATGTCAACTCTGTACGAGAAAAATTGACTTACCTAAAACTCGCCCTTCGTTTAACCCTTGGCTCAAAATATGGTTCAACGCGTCGACATCTCTGAAGCCTAAATTAACTCCCTGTCCAGCCAATGGATGAACTCTGTGAGCGGCGTCTCCAACGATAACAACGCCTTTGGCAGCGTATTCTGCAGAGTGAGCAAAACCGAGAGGAAACGATGCCCGACTAGATTCTACAACATCGAAGACTTTTGGGTGTGTCAGCTTATTATAGTTCTGCGAAGAAGGTAGAATGTTGTTCAATATATCAGTCAGTGGCTTAAAGGTTTCCAGCGCATTGTTTTTCATGGGCTCTTTCATCTGAGAAGATTAAAAGTTATCAGATATAAAAACAATTTTACATACTATTGCTTCATTGACAGCATCGATGAATGCATCATTGGGTATTTGAAGGAGCATTTTCGCACTTTCAGGCGTTGTAGACCACACAAGGGAACTGTAGTTTTCATTTAACTAAAATTCATAAGTTAAAAACAAGACCAATCAATAAAATCAAAGGACAATAAATTTTCTGATTTAAAAAAAGTTTTTTTCTCCTCTTAGTGGTGTATAAAATCTTACCGGAAGTAGCGCAATAGGTCCATCAGGTAAGAATCTCTGCCATGCTGTATTATTGTTAGTTTCCTGTACAAAAGATAAAAATAGAAAATAAAAAGTCGCTTTTAATCTACCGTTTGAATTTCCAAAGTAGCGACGACCCCACATTGGTTGTAGTTCCACGAAAGTTGTTTCACGCCCATCGCCTGCCTCACTTTTGATGAAGGCCCATCAGCACCGATCTAAAAATCCACTTGAATCGAAGTAAGTTAAAGTGAAAAAATAAACAAACTTTACAAGTAATCTGCAAGAATAGCTTCTCTCGTCATCAAGTACAATTTCGGGTGCTCGATTTTCCTCACGTTTCGGTAAATGTATGGATTTAATTTTCGCACCGTAAAGAACATCGACATTTGAGAGTTTAGCAAGTTCTTCTGTTACCGCATGAATAATTTCATCATTTTCTACAATGTGAGCTAGAATTTCACCTTCGCTTCCTACAAAATTCGTGGAGTTGTGCGAATATGATCCCCATACCTAGGCAACAAATTATTTTATGTTATAACTAACAAATGTACTAACCATCATATTTTTCACAGTACATGATCGACGAATATGCTGCCAGATTTTGAGATCTGTCAGAAGATTTTTCGTTTTGGGGTTAATCGATGAAACCCGATTTGAATGAATATCAGGACATTTGTAAACACGTTTAGGGGCTGCTTCGATTAAACCGATCTTCATTTCAGCAAACAACGGGTTTTTTCCTGCAAAATTACATCGTAGGATTAAATGGGTGTTCCAACTAGAGTGGACCAGCAAAAGCAATCAAAAGTCCTACAAAAAAAAGTTAAATGTGAACCCCTCCTTTTTGGGCAATGAAACTTCCAGTAATTTGACAATCAGGCTGAAAAAACGAGGAAAACGTAAGGGAGAAAAATTATTTGTTATATGGGCTAATTCATCGGCTTTCTCATTGCCGCATAGCCCAACAAGTATGTGTTTTTTTTTTCGCCTAAAGCTACTAAAACAGCAGAAAAAGAAGTGATTTTCAAAAGATGAAGAACAAATTGGCAAAGGAACCCAGAGTTTAAAGAATGAATAAAGCAGGAACACCAAAAAAACTGGACACCGCCAACTTACCTAAAGCACAAGCCATAGTTGAACCTATCAACCCACCCCCGACGATTAAAACGTCGTAAACACGTTTGGATAGACTCGAACATCGACGAACACCATTCATTTTAAATGCTCTATAGAAGAAAAAATTAAAAAATCAAACGTTTAGTAACAGGCAAAAAATAACTTTCATTTGTCTTCCAAGAAAACCTCATAGAAACCTCGATTTTGATAAAATGATAAGAACCAAAAAGGTAAATTTTTTTAAATGTTCAATACAATTTTGAACCCATGTTGGCTAATCTGAATGCCGCCAGTTCAATTGGGACCGGTGGTCACCCGGTGTTTTTAATTTTTTTTTTGTATTTCATTCACCTTTAACAACAGTATTTAAACATCCTTTTCACCAAAGAGCCATTTTAAGATTTTAGATTTATCAAGGTAACTTAATTTTTCTTCTTTTTAAGATTGAATAGTAGCTGTGTGTTCTTTATTTGTTATTAAATTTTGATTGGATCTTGGTGGACTGTTGAAGATGAATTTGTTTTATGTTTTAGATGTCGTCGCCAAGAAAGAAAGCGCAGACACAACTTCCGATCCGTCGGATACGAACAATTATGAAAAGTTCGCCAAACGTCGAGTCGATCGGCGTCGATTCTCTCCACATGGTGACTAAGTGTACCGAACTTTTCGTCCATTATCTTAGCTCGAACGGTTTAAAGCATAGTTCGACACGTGAGAAACTCGATTATAAAGGTATCGCCACTTTCGTTAATTCTCAGCGTAAACTTGGCTTCCTCTCCGAGCTTATCCCTTTCAAAATGAAAGTGCGCGATATCCGTACCATGCTGGAAAATGGTGTTGATATCACGTCCATAAGTTCTCAGACAGCCGATGAGGAAGAAGATGATGAGGAGGAAGAAGAAGAAGAAGAAGAAACCCAAGAAGAGCCAGGAGAAGCTCAAGACGATGAAGAATCTGAAGAAGAAGGAAATCAAGTTGTCGAACTTTCTGATGAAGATACAGCCAGTGGCGATGAGCTACCTCAACAAAACTTAACAATCGGGTAACCTATTTATTTTAAATCATTTCTTTTATCAAGTTATTTTAAGTTATTTTTAATATTTAATTATTAGGCACTAAGTTATCTTTGTAAATGTGATTAAATCCTGAAAAGCTGTGTTAATGTTAACTATTTTGTGTTATTTTTATACTTGAAATGTTAGTTTACGTTTCGTAGGACCATAAACAAAATTTGATAATGGACACTGCCCTTATTGTATTTTAGTTAAGCCCTTTTAGTGATAAAGTTAATCATTTTTCTCTAAATTAATATCGAATCTGTAAATTCATGTATTGAATCTCGTAAATGGTTCTTTGTAAATATTAGTTATTTTTGTTAAATTCATCCAATATATTTTTACTTGATTTTTCGTTTTTTTTTTCTTTAAATAAAAATGGGTGTCCATAAGGGTACAGGTTTTCACCAGGGAGGGGATTGGGCCCAGGCAGCGGCTCTCACCATATTACCACCATATAAAATTAGGGTTTCCAGGGCAAAAGGACCAAAAAAACTGCCCAAAATCCTATAAATAGGGTGTTTGCTGGCTAAAGTGGTTTCTTTTAGCCAAAAATTTTGGAAAAACCGTTCATCTGGTCAATCGATGAGCAAAAATGTATTAAAATTGAGTTTTCCTGACAAAAAACCAAATAAATTTGGTAAATAGGAATTTTTTGCCCATAAATCTTGTACAACTTCTCAAAATGAACTTCCGTGTAAACTACGGTTAATGTCTATAATCAATAATTTTTGTAGGATAAATATTTTTCCATCATTTATTTATATAAAATTTTATTTCGTTTTTTATTTTTGATTTATTTAGATGTTTATTGGCATCAAGGGGTCGCCTTGAGACTGTGCTGTGATTCAGAGTCCTTGATCACTAACCTTTGGCAGTCATGGAAGATGGATTTAAGAAACCAGTCAACGCAAGCTAAGATATTTTTTTTAATTAAAAAGAAAAGGTTTTTAATATTAACAACACATTATAAATACAACATTATTTTATTTATGAACAAATAAAAATTATTTTTAAAAAAATTAAAAGAAAATCAAAACAAAATTAAATTTACGAGGTATTTCTTTTACAATTATTATGACCATACTTACAATGATTATCAGAGGTCTATTCTATTATGCATATAGGTAAAACGAAAGCCTTATAAAATAAATCAATTCCCTTATTTTTATTTCGAAATGATTCTAAATTATGGATGATGGAATCTTAATTTTTAAGTCCTTCGCACAACAAGGGATTTGTTGCGTTTTTGAAAGTGCGAAATTTTGAAATCGTCCTGACTGCAGTATTAACCCAAGATGTGTTAAACTTGTGCAATATGTGAATTTCAATATGAAAACTGCCAATTATTTATAATTTGTGTTTTGGTATATTTGGCTCAAATAACTTCCCGATCAACGTTTATTTTCAGACATCTTTAGAGAAGCCTAAGTAAAAATAAAAGAAAAAAAACACAGAAAAACAGAAAATTAAAAAAAAACCGAGTTACACATAAGTACGGAGGTCAAATTTATAAAAATCACACAAACTTTCCCACTGTTATTACAGTTTTCAATAAAATATTTACAAAAATATGTTTAATAAATTAAAGTGGAAAAAAAAATTACGTAAGATGAAAAGAAAAAAAAACTTCTAAGTAAAATAACTTCGTATAAGCAATTATTAAGTAGGTGTTGAGAGAAAAACACAAAATTAAATTTAAAATAATTAAAATCCCATATTTCATTTGGACCAACATTTTTTTTAAATATATTTTAGACAAAGCGTATAAGTAAACTCGTAATCCTTAATAATGTATGCTTGACTGCCTTATCTTAAAAAAAGGATTATTTACATTGATAGAACCCACAAAGAATTCTAGGATAAAAAAAAATTTTTTATTTCAGTGGGTTCTAAAGAAGTATTTGTCAGCTATGAGCTAATCACAATTTTAGTCTACACCTTAAAATTTTCATAATTGAATGTACAAAATATAATTTTGATGTGCTTTTTTTAAAGAAAAAGATCGGGGGGAAAAAAATTGTGAACTAAAAAAAATTAT
>JACGAQ010002359.1:0-42478 GCA_014119065.1 Orius insidiosus
TGTTGAGGCCTATTGCATAGTAAGGAAATCCCTTTTTCCAGACAAGAGTAAAAAAGGTTATAAAATAGTTGAATTTTTTTTACTTTTCAAATTTTCTTTCCGTTTTCTAGTCCTTGTGTGAAAAAAAAAATCAAAAATTGTTTTCTATTCCAAACATTTTAAATATTAAAAAAATTTTGAGTTTTCACGTGTTTTGAAGTTCCGAAATTTCGGGAAAAAATTAAGCACGATTTTAGCTCTAAACTAAAAGAAATCGGAAAAACCCTAAGGAAGCAACGACCTTTTTTTTCCTCAGTCTAGATAAAAGTTGAAAAATATGTTACAACGGTTTTTCGCAGGTAAGGATTCACAAGAAAATTTTAATCACAGTAAGTATTTTGAAAAAAAAAATCTCACAAGTTTTAGCAAAAAGTTTAAAAAGAAAAACCGCTTAAAACGTAGATGAAGACCTTCTTTTAGATTTAATTCAAATACGCAAATGATTGCCACGTGCAGTGGTGACTTTGAAAGATAAAGAAAGGATTAACAAAGAAGAAAAAAGGCATTATTGATTAAAAAAAGCGTTTATTCTTGTTAAAGAAATTTAGGGTGGATAAACATAATGGGGCCTCAAAGTCGCGGTACAGCTGCAGAATGACTTCTGCCCTCGGTCTTTTGTTCCTTCAAATCTTGAAACTCCCACAGTTCCTTCTCCACCTCCTTCGCAATGCATAGAAATGAAAAACGTACAAGAGTGCCCATTAGTGGACAAGTACGTTATTCCATAGGGAATATTTTAAGGGGGCGAGAGAATGAGAGAGAGCGACATATGCTCGCTATCAGAGGGGTGATAGCACATCTGGCACACGCTATCAAGAGCCGGTTAGGGCTAATCAATAATTAAAAGTTCACAACAATCTTTCGCATTTCAACTAAAAAGACTTCGGAGAACTCTCCCAAACAAAAGCCATCGCCGACTGATTCTTAAGTTTTACCTGCAAATTCTCTCAGCGAAAAATTAATCCTACCAAGAAAGGGGTTTTCTACTTTTTTCCCGTTAGAAAAATGACTCTACATCCTTCTAAGGTCTTTAACCTCCGCCGAATGAAAATTAGAAAAAAAAATCCGAGTTCACCTAAAAAGGCTTAGGTGGACGTAGCGGATTAGAATAATTATAAATATCAAACTTGAGAGAAGTGTTCCGCGAGTCGAAGACTGGCCAGCCGCGCGAGGTTTAAGAGAGAGGTTGCACAACCCTCTACAATGGCAAAACTTACGCTCGCCATTTCTAATTTCTAATTTTTGTTTCGGACTCCAATTTTTAATTTGAAAAATGATATGGCAAAAGCTCTAGTTGGAGACATGTTTGATTTTTAATTAGATAACACTTTTAGGTGGAGGTTTTCCATTTTCATGAAAACTGAAAAAGGGCCAAGTACGAATGGTACTTTCTCCTAATTAAGGGAAATTAAAATTAAAATCGGATCATTTTTGAATGCGCTAGAAGGGCCACTTTCTTCCTTAACTATCAAGTTCTTTTCTAATTACCTCTAATCCCAACTTTTACCTTGGCCTTATCGGAAGATTTTTTGAGTGTATACGCGACATACGTTCGACATAATGCATTTGACCATAAAAATAGAAACGCGAGTTACCGTTCACCATAAAAAATCTGCAACTCACATAATGACATTATACTACATCTTGCCATAGATTTAACACTTGTCGTTTAACACACGCAGTTGAACATAAAGGAAACTTTCATTTTAAAGAACGTTGTCGTTTCGCCATAAACTGTTTCTGTCGTTTGGGTATAATACTCTCACCATAAACTAGGGACAGCGAAAGAGCAAGCTATTTTCGCCGATTAACACGCGATTATGGCGAAACGACAAAAACCTTAAAACTTGACAGTTCACCATATGCAATTCACATCCTCGCGAGAGGAAAAAAGTTAACCCCCTTGTGTCATAAACGAGCTGATCCATTGGCTGCCTGCTTGCTTTTCCTAGTTTATGGTGAGATGCTCTATGTAGAATTGGTGAACTGTCAAGTTTTAAGGTTTTTGTCGATTCGCCATAACCGCGTATTAAACCAGCTTAAGTAGGCTTGCTCTTTGCTGTCCCTAGTTTGGTGAGATGTATTATGCCAAACGACAGAAACAGTTTTATGGCGAAACAACAAGTTTAAAGAGAGGCTTTTATGATGACTTGCACTTTTTTTTATGTCGACTTGCATTTATTGAAAAAGTCGTTTATGGCAAACGCTTTATGTTGAAATGCATTATGCTCAAAATTTTTGAACTTTTGAGAGCTTTATGTTCAATTGCATTATGCCACGCATTATGGTGAACTACAGATTTTTTTTGTCGAAATGCAGATTTTTTATGTCAACTACTTTAGGGTGAAATGCGTTATGTTGAACGGTGTTCTCCCGATTTTTAATCTAAATTTCTTGATTTTTAAATTGAAATAACGGTGCTTCGTCTTGTGTTTTAATATGCTTGAAATGGCCGTCATTTGTTTTTGTTATTTTTTGTGTATCTAATTTCCCCCTTTGACTGTTGTCTCCCTCAGATGACCCAACCTCGTTAAAAGGGTGATTATAAAACTAAGGAATTAATTAACAGTGTAGGTAGAGTAAAAAATGTTCTAGAGACAGGGAAAAAAAATCAAAAGGCGGAGGTGAAACAAAGAAGGATTGGGGTTGCAAGTTTCGAGTTCCCAAAGGGGACAAGGGGTCTGGCTTGGTGGTTGCTGGGGGCTCACGGGGTGCAGCGAAGAGAGGGCGACCGACGCTCCCACGAATACTTGAGACCTCCAAAACCCGGGTCAACCGAAACGTCAGAAAAAAAACCAATCGCCCTATTAAAAAACGAACGCCATCCTAAACTAAAAATATTCAAATAAAATGCCAAAAAACTGCGGAAGTCAATTTATTTTATTTTTTTCTTGTTATTTAGGCCACGATTATGCAGGTCAGACTTTTCAGTAAAAGTTTTAAGGAAAAAGAGAAAATCAGCATATTTTAGACTCTTGACCCACTATGAAGGAAAACTCAATGAGGAAAATTAGGCCAAACTTTTTGTTTTGGATTAAAGAACAATTATTATTTTTAAAAGCAATTATTATGCACGAATTATCTTCCAAGAGGAAATTAGAACGAGGACAGATAAATTACGCAATCGTAATATCAACTTGGAAAAATTACGCATTTGATATTAAAAATTTTAAAGAACTTTTTGAATTCGTGAAGAAAAGTCGATAAGTCGTAACATAAGGAGGGATTAGTGACAATTAAGGTAGGCCACAAAAGTACTCGGGGCACCCCAAGACTCTTTGTACGCCCACAATGCCTTTTTTGTCAGTGCAGGTACACAAGCCAGTTTTCGAGGTAAACCAAACAAATCTAACTTTGTCGGTTCTTTTTTAATCGTTCTATTCAAACGAGTCACATTTTTTTTAAACATTGTTGTTTCTACAGAATCCAGTAAAAATAACACAAATAAAAAGCTACCCCTATTTATCATCTGTTTTCCAAAAAGTATTTTGAAATGAATCAAATAAAAACATAATCAACTGGCGATAAGATAAAGTTTGTTGAATTATCAGCTTCACCTATTGCGTTACGAAATGGGGGATCGAATGAAGCTATCGCCTGGATAAAAGTTGAAGAGGCCGATGAACGACTGAAATTATCAGTCTATTTATAGAATTATGCATTCTCTTTCTATTATTAGTAATTTCATTAGGTATTTGTTGAATTAGAAACGTAGAATTTTTAAATTCTAAATTTAACTGAGGGGTAGACCGGAGACCGTGCCATGGGGGTGACACAATAAAATCTTTTGAGGACCTAATCAGGTGAACTATTTTCCGTATATTCTTTTTCTGTGAACATAACTGCACAGCAATGCCCAAGACTGCGGAAATGTAGGAAAACAAGTAGTTCCTTCAACTCCAGACACAATTTTCTTCAGAACACCACCTTTTTTAGACACCGTTTTTATGGCGAAACGACAAAAACCTTAAAACTTGACAGTTCACCATAATGCAATTCGCACATCCTCGCGAGAGGAAAAAAATTAACCCCCTTGTGTCATAAAACGAGCTGATCTATTGGCTGCCAGCTTGCTTTTCCTAGTTATGGTGTGATGCTCTATGTTGAATTGCATTATGGTGAACTGTCAAGTTTTAAGGTTTTTGCCGTTTCGCAATAACCGCGTTTCAAACGGCAACAAATGCCTTCCACGAGACAAGGGAGTATCCGCCCTCCTGCCCGCTCTGATTTTCACCAAATCTCCTAAGGTAATTAGTAATTACTAATTAGTTACTAGATAATAGGATGATTTGTTGAAAATTGGATGAAAATTTCAAGAAAGGATGGGTGAGGAAAAGCTAGCGAGGACTCCAATGACGTCACGACCCCCTACCCTACATGAAAGATCGAAATCCGTATACAAAAATTCATTAAAAATCTTCGGTATTGCTGCCAACCGAACATGTTTTTGACTGTGTAGTTGTTACTTGAGGGTAGTTTTTAAGACAGAACGTTTCAAAATAATAAAATTCTGTAATAAACGAATCTGACGTAGTTACTAACCGAATATTGTAAGGTTCCGCACGAATGAAACAGCTGTTCTTGTTAAGCATTCGTAATTTTAGAAATTAAGCCCCTCCGCGTACCCCACACTTTTGAATAAACGCCACAAAACCAGGTGGGTTGATAGTTGACTGACCCGTGTATAAACTGCTACACGGTACAGTAAGTCCCTCCTGTTGATTCATATTTTAAACGAAATAAAAATCGTTGTGGACCCAGTAACGATCGGAAGACAGGACGTCCGATTTTAAAAAACCCCTTCCCCGAAAAACCACCGTCAACCCCTCCTTGGAGCTATCACCTGAGACAGCTGGGGGTTCTTTAAGACGTTGGACAATAACCAAGGGGATGCAACTGCTATCAATACAGCTGATATCTCCTTCTCACCCCTTTTTACCGTTGAATGTCCTTTTAAACGAGTTACGCAAACTACCACAGTTCGAAAGATACCTTAAACAAAGTCTAATAGTCACATAAACAATCGATCATTTCAATGATAAAATCATCTTTCTTTGGCTGAAGGATTTTCTACAAAAAAACATATTCATTTTTCGACGGTCTACGCACTTTCCCCAGAGTGTTGGTGACAGGATTGCTCCTGCCAGCGGGATGGAATTGGCAAAGGCCGCAGAGCTTGAGTGCCAAGCGGCTTTTCCTTTGCCTCTGGCTCTTTGATGCTCAATGGGTGCTTCTTCTTAAGACGGAAAAGAAAAGAAAAAGAAAAACTTGCTGTGATCCTTTTGAGGCGAACCAATAACTTTTCAAAGATTATGGAAAATAAGGTGCAAACACCTGATTCCAAATCGCGGAAGTAGACAGGTAGATTTAAAAGTCTCAGTTTTTTTTAGGTGTAGCCAGGTATCTTAAAGTCAGTCTTAAAGCACGAAGAAACCTTACAGAAGAAAGGGAAGCTTCTTTAAATTCGTCCTACTTAGAGCAGATGGAATTTGCTAGATTTCGGAAGGAGACGCGGAAGTCCGTTTAAGTCCATTGTTACCACCCGTTAGGATTCAATCCGATTGAAAAGACGAGAGAAATATTGTTACAAGGAGGGGTGGTTTGCAGAACATACGGTTTAAATCACCGTCTGCACGATAGCAACAGCTGCTTTCTTTAAATTCCCCCCTTCTTCTTATCAAACCCTCGGGGTTTTACGGAACGTTAGCACTAAATGAATCTCGGACACATAAGAATAGGGAGGGAGACGTAAGAAATTTATAATTCTGTAATTTTTTTTCTTTAACTCAAGAAAACATTTTAAAAAATTGGAAAATCAGTAGAGACCACGATTTTTTAAAAAATGCTTGCAATCATGTGGGACTGGTGGTGGTTTTAAATCGGAAAGATATTGGTCGAGATGTCAAGTTGACAAAGGAAACTTTTAAGAGTTTGACGAGTTGACGTCATATTTTCCTTTTTGTGTCATATACTCGGGAGAAAAAACAGCCGACTAAAATCTTTTGTATTCCTACCCGATACCGTTTCTCCCCCTTCAAGGTTTCCTTGTTTCCGGATTCTTCGCCTTCCCGAAAAGCGTAACAATGTCCCCCTTAATAAGCCGAGATCCTCAGGGAGGGAAAAATGCTATAAAATCCGTTGCTTCTTTCCTTCCCCTCTTGGACCTATTGATATATTTTCACGGGACCCTAGAGACTTTATAGCGGACCCCTGTAGAAACAAGGCACGTGCCCTGCATCCACATCTGCCAAAAGCGAACCCTCTTTTCTTCACCACCGTCCCAATCTTCAGCTAATAAGAAGCTTTAATCCCTTTTAATTCCCATAATTTCAAAAGCTGGTTGAAAATAGAAGCAACATTCCAAAATTCTTTGACACAAAAGACAGGCAACCTCAATCAATTAGAAAGAAAGAAACAACGGGAAGTGGCGAGTTGGGACAATCACATTTAATTTAACGTTTCATCCCCATATAGAGGAGGAAAGACCATAGTACCATAAAAAATAAACAAAGAAATTTTGAATTTGTACAAATAATTAACTAGATTAGAAGACAAAACAGTTCGTTATCAACAGGGTTTCATTGATAATTGGTCCTTTAATAATGACCCTTTTTAAAATGTGGGACCTCCGACAGCTCCCGAATGGCAAAGAGCTCTTTATCAATGATTACAGGTGAGGTCCGTGGTGACGCCCTCTCGGCTCTCCGGGGGCGAAAATCGGGGCACGAGCAAGATTGAAAAAAAAAACCAGCTGCTCGTTTTCGTTGTTCTTGATCTTAAGAAAAGGCTGACTTGTGCCGTATGAGCAACAGCTGGTTGACTCTTTCCAGGGGGCTCTCGCTACTCACATATAGCACCCCCTAAGACCAACCCTCGTTCTTATCGAACGTCTTGCATTGGTGATATCGCAGGAGGGTGATTTTAACCGTTACGCAATCTTGGAAATGGGGAGAAAATTTTATAACACTGTATATAAAAGATGTTGGGTTTTTTTATGAATAAAACCGTCTTGCGTCCACCACATTTCTCCCCAATCTACAACACTGCTCGGCAATCTTTTATCACTCGGTGGAGCGAGTGCAGTCGTTGGAACTCCGTTAAATCGCCAAAGCGGTGGCTGTGATGTACATTGAAATTAGAGATATTTTCGTAAATTGTGAGGGAAAGTTCATCTCTCCCCTCTCTAACTGGCTCTGGACCGCCCGTTCTTCGACTCGCGGCACACCTTCTCGACAAGTTATTTTCCGTGAGTGCCCCATTGCGAATATGTATTAAAATCGCATCATTTTTGAAAGCGCTAGGAAAGCCGCTTTTATGCTAATCTACCTATTTAACCCTTTCGAGACCGTACTGGCGCAGCACTTTTCCCCTCACTTCTCCCCGATCGCTCGCACGCCCAGCAAAGCACAGAAAGCGACGAGTGATGCGATCATCACGTAGTTCATTTCTTCCCCAACAGATGGCCATTTTTTGCATGAAGCGAAGGTATATCTTAGAGAAATAGAGAGGCTTCCCGCTGCAACTATAGCCGCCTGCGGTCTCCAAGCGACATGCGCGAATGGCAACTATAGTCGCCAGCGGTCTCTAAAGGGTTAAGACTAGGTCCTCAACCAGCTGACCAAAATGTGGAGGGTCCAGCAGTTCCTTTCTTTGGCTACTTTATACATAGTTGACAACGGCAATATGTCGAGAGCCCCCAGCCCAGCCCCCCCAGAACTAAGAATAATACCTATAATAAACCTAAAAACATTCGTTTTGGATTATATGACAGTAAACCCTTTTCCTGGAAAAAGGTAACCTCCATTTTTACCTAAAATAGAATAGCGACTAATAAGGATTTACGACGATTTTCCCCTAGAGATATTTGGGGAAGAAACCCTTTCTAAAAAGATCTTTTAACCTTGAAAAGGGATATCGTGGGATTACGATTTTGAAAAAATTACATTTTCAAAAAACAGATCATGTAGTCAACTGTCTAAATACGTTGATAAAGGGTCAACCCACAAAGAAGACCTTTTAACAATAGATCATTTACATAACGACTCTTCTTCAAAGGAACCTCAAGCAAACTGTATGACCCTCAAGGTTGATCTATGAAGATTTTGAAAAAAAAAACGCTAGAGAAAACCGGTTTTGAAGAGTTTGATGTTTGAACAAGTGTTGGAACATCCAAAAATGTAGAAAGAAAAAACCTCAACGAATCGATTCCGGTGTGAAATATGAGAATTGTCTTGTCGAAAAGGGTTTCCACCCTGCGACAGTAATCTTTCTTTTTTTAATTGTTCCTCTGCCTTGATGCTTTGTCTTCCCCTTTTCGTTCCGTCTCCCCGATTCCCCTTCGCATTGTCGTCGAATCCGTTATTTCCAAAGGTCTTTTTGATCGGAGCCGAAATTTATTTCCTTCAAATAATAAACAAAAAATTGAAATCTTGTAATAAGCAATATTGGCAACAAAACAATGGCGTCTTTTGTTCTGGCGCCTTTTATAAAATCCGTTGAACGACTTTAAGATGTTTTTTGTGCAGAATAAAAGAAAGGGGAGAAAATATTGAATGGATCGGACACTTATTTTAAATAAAGGGCGAGTGCGAGGCTGTTGTCGATTAATTACGCTTTTCAGTTCATAGCTCGCGAATTCCGTTCGATAAGACCTTCATCGCCATCTTTAATTTTTAACTTCCTTAAAGAAGTTATTGCGATACCCTCGACGTCGGGTTTTTGGGGAAGGGTCTTCCAGACCCCGGAGGTCAAATCGAATATTGATCTTTACCGATCTCAACTTTGTCTGTGGTGCCGTGCCGGCCGGCCGTCCGTAGCATTTTTTCCCGGAACACTTTACGGCCACAATTTTCATCCGATTTTCACCAAATTTTCAACAAAATTTCTTTAGCCGGTGAAGAAGAATGTAACGAGGGGATTTTTGAATTTCGAAAAATGGCGGAGATATGTCTGTTTGAAATTTTAAAAAATTCGCTGCGGCCGAACCATTAATCCGATTTTCACCAAATTTTCACCAATTACTCCTTATATTTTTTAAGAATTTTTGGTGCAAAAAAATTGCCACTTTTTAATTACTATTTTTATTAGTAGGGAGAAATTTCGTACTTCTACCCTTTACGAGAGGCACATCCCTAGGCCAAAGAGCCCATTATTTCTACCTTGACACTTGGAAAATTTTTCGAAAAAAAGAACTTAGAAAATTTTTCAAAAAAAAAGAAAAAGAAAAAGAAAAAGAAAGAAAAAAACGGAAAATTTTCCGAAACAAAATTTTTTTTACAAAAAAACTTAGTACTTCCCCGTTCGTTATACTTCCCCGTTCGTTATACTTCCCCTCCCATATACTTCCTACTCCGTTATACTTCCCCCTCCGTTATACTTCCCCTCCCACATACTTTCCCTCCCACATACTTCCCACTCCGTTATACTTCCCCTCCCATATACTTCCCCCTCCTATATTGTTACTTCTCTTTAAGGAAGTTCCCGTCGGGGCCAGCTCCAGACTAGTACTTTTTTAAACAGAAGAGCACGTTAAATGGAGATTGCATTTTAATTAAATCAACAGAGATTTCCGCCTGAGTGCTTCTACCTGTGTTTTTTCAAATACCTAATCCAAAACTGTTTTTTTGTCTAGGAAAATAATTTTTTTTTCACCCTTCGCATCGTCTTACTCGGTGCTTCCTATGGGGTTCCTAGTTTCCCATGGACATATATTAGCCAATTAAAAGGGGGGTGCTCTAGTTTGTCCCTCAGAGGGAAGATATAAAGATTTTTTTCGAGGTTTCCGAGGGGTGCGAGCTGAAACTCAGGGGTGAGGCTACCGTCTAGACAAAGTTCTAGGGGGGTTGTAGCTGTTTTTTATACCTTTTTTTTAATATGATCTGCACATGAATAATAAAAATGCAGGTATCTAATCAAACTTCTATTGAACCTAAAACATAACGTTTTCGTCAAAATCGACATCGAATAAACCGTCGAACAAACCGGAAAGATTGAAGTGCTAATTTGACATTTTTTTCCTTTATGCTTTGTTGAGGGGTGTTGTCCACGTAGGGAGTCTCTTGAGAAAACAAAGTCCACCAGCTGTTTTCTCGACTAGTATGAGAAACAATCGGGTTTTGTGATCTCTTCCGGGTTTCACACCACCCCCTTTTTCTACCCTCGGGAATGTAAAATCCTCCCCTGCAGAAATTGCATAATGGTCAATGCAAAAGTCGACTAGACGGAGTAAAAAAACGACAAGTCAAATCCTTGTTAGTCAAGCTAACAAGTTAGTCACTTGGGTGGATTTACATTTCCTGGATTTAAATTGAGAGACGAGAAAAACCCCCAAAAATCTTTACAAAAGAAGATTTCTAGGGAGCAATAAGTTTTCTCGGTCAAACAACTGAGGAATTATTGAAAAAATCTGGTTTAAAAAAGAGTTCCTCAGCTTAATGTCTGAGAAGAAAGAAATTCGATAAATGGAGGCAGAAGTACACCAGAAGCTTCTTTTATAAAGGGGGTTCCACCGTCAAAAAACTAAGGAGAACTCCCAGATATTCGAAAAATAGAGATTTTTTTTTTGGTCAAAAGAGGGTTTTTTTTAGTAAGGGGGTTAAACTTCCAAAAGGAGTGATCCTGATAAAAGTACTGTTTGAAGAGCTTCCAACGAAAACTTCATTAAAGAGAAGTAACAATATAGGAGGAAAGTATATGGAAGGGAAGTATAGGATGGGGAAGTATAACAGAGGGGAAGTATATGGGAGGGGAAGTATAACAGAGGGGGAAGTATAAGGGAACGAAAGTATAACGAAGGGAGGGAAAGTATAAAGGAGGAAGGGAAGAATAAGGAAGGGGAGGGTTTCTATTTAATTTTTTTAAATTTTCCGGGTTTTCCTTTTTTTTTTTGAAAAATTTTCCGAATTTTTTTTCGAAAAATTTTACGGTTTTTTTTTCAAATTTTCTAATTTTTTTCCAAAATTTTTTTAAGTGTCGGGGTAGAAATAATGGGCTCTTTGGCCTCGGGATGCCTCTCGTAATGGGTAAAGTACGAAATTTCTCCCTACTAAAAAAAATATTAATTAAAAATGGCAATTTTTTACACCAAAAATTCTTAAAAAATATATGGAATGGTGAAATTTGGTGAAAATCGGATTAACGGTTCGGCCGCAGCGAATTTTTTAAAATTTCAAACAGACATATCTCCGCCATTTTTTCGAAATTCAAAAATCGCCCTCGTTATTCTTCTTCACGGCTAAAGAAATTTGTATGAAATTTGGTGAAAATCGGATGAAAACTGTGGCCGTAAAGTGTTCCGGAAAAAAATGCTACGGACGGCCGGCCGGCACCACAGAAAGTTGAGATCGGAAAAGATCAATATTCGATTTGACCCTCCGGGGTCTCAAGACCCTTCCCCAAAAACCGACGTGGAGGGTATCACAATAACTTCTTTAAGGAAGTTAAAAAGAGTTCCTCAGCCTAATGTCCGAAAAGAAAGAAATTCGATAAATGGAGGCTGAAGTACACCAGCTTCTTTTATAAAGGGGTTCCACCGTCAAAAAACCAAGAACTCCCAGATATTCGATAAATAGAGATTTTTTTTTTGGTCAAAAGAGGGTTTTTTTTTTTGGAAGGGGCTTAAATCTTCCAAAAGGAGTGAGCCTAATAAAAATGATTGATTTTGTGGAGAAGACGTGTCTAGAAGAGCTATATTTTAGGTGGAGTCTAGTTTGCTTAGGAAAAGCCGATTTCATTCTTCGAAGAAGATTCGGAAGTTAAAACCTGTAACCCAGGAAATGCGCTATTGTTTTCTCACACTCAGGTCCTTTGTCCTTTGATCCCCCTCCCGGTAAGGGAAATGTTGCGAGATCTTGTCACCCGGCCTGAAAGACATGTGAACCGTCTGGAAATATCGGCACCCCTTCGGATATCGGGATAAAAACAGGAGGGTATTTTTCCCGTTTATTTTTCAATAAATATACCTGCCAATCATTTCTTGACAAAGTCAAACGTCTCAATCAAACGGCTTCATTAGTAAAACGGGGTTCCGGAAAAGATTTTCCGATGTCGGGAAAAGGCAGGTAAATAGACCGGGTTCGGGGTGGATGCCCGTGAGGAATCCCATCTTATTTTTAAAAAGTTGAGGTCACGTTTCGAGCCGGTTCTTCCCGCCCTTCGCTTGTTGCTAAGGGCCCTCCCATGGGAATCCTAAGACAGTAACACCGACAATAGAAATGAATTAAAAAATCTTTTAAAATCACTGTTACAAGCTGATGATCAGAAAAAACTGCTAAAAAGGATCAGAAAAAATTAAATTTTATATGCCAGGCAGTGTCATCTTCCCCTTGGCTTTTTCCCACGATTTGTATCAAAATTTGTTGCTATTTAATTGATAGGGCGTGTTTTCTAAATTGTCAGGTACTCGTTTATAAAAAAATGTCCCTATGAGGGTTAGAAGATATTTTGAAAAATTGCCTCTATCGCTGCAAATCGCACAAAAAATGAACGATTGGTCAATCGTCGACCCCTTTAGAAAAAAAAGTAGGTGCTCCGTTGACCCCATAGTTGCAAGGGTCACTTTTTAAGTCGGGGGTTACTTCCATGGGAACGGGCCTTATCTAGAAGGAAACCGGAACAGGGTGAAATAAAGACATTTTCTCATAGGAATCGAAAAAGGGCGACGAAAAAAAGGACAAATATGTCGATATTAACTCATTAGGGCGAGAATTCGAAGGCAACAAAGAGATAGCCAAGACCTTGAATTCTGCAAAGCATATGGCGGGAGTTCATGTCAATGAACTTGAGCAAGTTGAGAGGAACGTCCTTCCACCTATAATTATAATAGGTATGCTTATACAGGAAACAGAACATCCCCTCAGTACTTCATAAAATAAATTGTCTTTTTATTAGAATGACAGATTTTTAAAAAATATGCGTTTGCAAAGCATCGAAAGGGGAGCACAGACGCGTTCATAATCTGCCGCCCTCTTCCTTCGCCCCCCGTTGATGTCGTTTTGGGTCGATAACCCATAGATAGCCGCCCCTTCACACTCAACGGCCAAAACCGTATGCCACGCCTGACTCATATTTTAAACGGGTCGTATCGTATATGCTGGTCGGAATAATAGCGTTTCTTTAATGAGCTTTAACATGAATGGGATAGAATCAAGTACCATACAATCGCATTATAAACCTCCGGGGAAAAAATTGCATCAAAGTACATATTTAAATCAGAGTTAACGAAGCAAGACCCTAATTCACTTCAAAAATTGTCAGCCAGATTCCATGACAATGCCAGCAACCAACTTAACATTTCAATCATCAGTCGATCGAGAAACATCCACCAAATTTTGAGGCGTTTTCCTCAGTTTTTCTGCCCAGAAAACCCCAATTTTAACATATTTATGATTTCCAAAATCTTTCATCGATGGTAATAACTTCTCCTTGATCTTCTGGTCGGAAATCACCGCGGGAGCGAGAATAAGACCTTCCACTGGGGCAAGCGCATGATTGGCGCAAATCAACAGTGAGCAGATATCTACAGTTTGTCGAAACCGAAAATACATACCTGGGCCTACTAAAAAGGGTCTACTAACGTTTTTAAGGTATTAGTGCTTTAGGTATTTAGCCCAGAAAACGGAGCTTTGGATTAAGAAAGCAATTATTGTTTTTCTTTGATAGCGTCAATTAGAGCAAACTGGTAGGTAATCCGCCATAAAATGTGTGCAGTCTCGGAGTTTGATTGGGCATTGGAGCAAAGACACTATTAGAAAAAGCGTTTGCAGGATCAGAAAATGAATTATTTTTTAGGGGTCACATTAAGCGTCCCCTGGCGGAGCATCAGAGTATTTCACCGCAGTTGATTCAATAGAAGAGAATAAAATGTAATCAATCCGTCCCTACAAAAGAGTCCGAACGGGTGTTAGGGGGCAGCTGAGGAGGGCTAAACACATGAGGGCCATATGTTTACAACCGGAGTCGTACATGAACTATAGCGATCGATAATTCCACAACTTGGTCCATATGCACGTGCCGCACCTACTGCATCAGGTGTGAAAAGAGTCAGGTATTCGCTTTTCCTCATATAAACTCAATTTGGAAGCGTAAATCACAGGTGCTGCACGATGATACCAATGGCTCTACAGCAGCGAATATACGCACGACACCCATGGCTCTGCGGCAACGAATAATATGCAATTAGGACATGTAGGTCCCATATAGTAGAGAACGCAATGAACTAATGAAGAAGAAAAATGCCAAAACCGTTGCTAAACGTCGGTTATAGACTTATAGGGCGGTTAGCAAGCGATGTGGGCGAGTTTTTATTCCATATTATTCGTCCATATAGTTTTATCGATTTTTATAGCCGCCAGACACATGAATCATCCAGTTGACAGCTTTTGGAGGAGAGTTCGACACTGGAGTACTCATCTCCGTGTGTGTCGTCGCCCCCTCTTCGATAGTAAAGGGGCAGGTGGTACCCTTATGAATGAAGCCTTAATTTGTTTTAACGTTAAGTCAAAATAGTTAATTTTTTTTAGGTTTTAATAGATTTTCAGCCAGCGCTCAAAAGTGAATTGGCAAAAAAAAAATTTAGATACAGAAATGCAAATTAAATAGTACAAGTTAAAAAAAAACTACTCCTTTTGTTAGTGATCACACCTGGCCCTTAGATAAGGGTGGTAGTATTGATTTTCTTATATTTTCATTTGTTCACTAAGTTTTTTCAAAACCGTGATTGTTGTGGATAGATCATTAGGACTGTTCCCATATTTGAAAATAAGAGGGGAAAAAAAATCCTTTTCGGGGAGCTTTCCAGGAACAGGGTGTGGACCTCGTATATCAACTGGAGAGCTAGCAGGTCCTTTTTTTCTTTCTTCTCGCAGGAAGTACCTTTTCTGAGGTATGTCGAAAAAACCGCCAAATGGACGTAAACAACATTTCTAAATGTGATGTAGAACATATGATAAAGAAAAATTTCAATTTTTATATAATTTTTTTTGCTTTTTAGTTTATATTATTTCAGAAAGTGTTATTTGTTAGCCTGTTATTTAAATAAAATGTTTTCATCTAGCGAAGATGAATACTTCAGGACTGCCAGGAAGGGGTATTTGGAGAAGGAAACGACAAAAAAGAAACTGGAACCATTTAGATTCCGGTGTCAAAAAATAATTGATGAAAATTTCGATAGTTCTGAATACGAGAGCGGAAGTGAAGAAACTATTTCCGAAGAAAGAAAGGAAGATAAAAATAAAAAATTTGAGAAAAATGAGATAGGGAATATTGACGATTTTGAGTCCTCTAGTTCAAACGGAGACGATAAAAAGGATGAAGAAAAAGAGTTCGGAAGAAGGGAGGAAAAAATTCGACGAAAGAACAGAAGACGACCTGAAATGGCTGGCGACTTTTGTTCAAAACCAAGCGAAATCGATTTCTGGAAACCCCCAAACGATACGCCACAAAATCGAGAAAGCGAAGAAGACACTTCAGAACTCCCGACGAAAGATAACGCGGAAAACATCAAGATAAGGAAGAAGATAAAAAAGATAATGAAAAAAATGACGAAACGAAAGACGAAGAAAATCAAACTCTTGAGGAAGAAGAAGAAGTAAAATACAATATTACTTATTATTTCTATTACGATTTTAGAGTTCGAGCGATGATGGAAGCGATTTGAGCACCTACGTAGACAGATTAAAGAAACTCCAGGAAGAATTGTCAACTGTAAAGAAAGAGCTTGCCGAAGCGAAAAAACTTGCAATAGAAGAAAAACAAAGGCTCATAGAAGAAGAAGAGAAACGCAAAGAAAAAGAGCAAACTATTCTCAACGAAGGTGTCCTAGATGTCATAGCATGTCGCAAATGTTCAAATTCCAAGTAAAAAATCTGCCTAAGTTAATTTTTAAAATCGTTTTAGCATTTCGGAATGGGCGCCTAATGAAATCTGCAGGCCTATAACAGTTCCGAGTTTGACTTCATACGATTTCGGGACTCTTCAACCTCGAGAGGACCCTTCGGCGAACTACAGGGCGACGCTTGATTCTCTCGAAAAACTAATGAACGACGAACTTTCAAATATAAAAGACAACATGGGTAAACTGGAGCCGTTGAAGAAAACCGCATTGGACTGGGAAACTGAGGCAGAAAGACCAGACAAAAAGTAGGAAAATAAATCGAAAACAAATTTTTTTAAACTGTATTTTTAGATCTTTAATATATAGACACGACTACACGGTCAAAGTGATTTCGTCTCAAATGAAAGCTGAAAACTGAAGTCAAACAATGAAAAAAAAACCCTATATAATTAAATAAATAATTTAAAAAACCGAAAAACTAATGAATTCATTTAGCTTAAAATTAAACGAGGTAGGAAAAATAAAGAAATAAAATTTAAAAAAATTTTCCTCCCCGGCGGGGAATCGAACCCCGGTCTCCCGCGTGACAGGCGGGGATACTGACCACTATACTACCGAGGACTACGTAAGAAAGCGGGAAAAAGCAATACACTAGTTGACACCGTTATGAATTGTTCTTATCCTAACTGATACAGACAACCGACAAAATAAGGTAGATTCAAATTAAAACTTTTAGGAAGTTTCCTCAGTTTTTGTGGTTAAGGACACCCTCCTCCCTCATTTTCTGTTAACAATTATTTAATTAATTATTTTATAATTTATAATAAATAATTTATATCGAAAATAATTAATAATAACCCCTCTAAAATAATTATATCGACCATCAAGCACCCTTTACGAGTTTCAATTTTTTGGCCTAGATAACCCCTATTACATTACTAAAATTTTTGATGTTTCCCTTCATCTTACAAGCGAAAAACCAATTTTAACAAATGTTTAGCGTTTCGTATGGTCTTTTGCCCGGAAAACAACCCTATAAAATAATTTAAAAAGCCGACTTTTTAGAAGTTTCCTAATTTTTTGGCCGAAAAGCCAAACAACATTGTTTTTTGGCGTTTTCCTGGGTCTAGGGCCAAGAAACCATTTTGTGCGCTTGTTCATCGATAATCACTCTTAGTAGAAATTTCTAGGTCTTTAGGAAAATTTTTGAAGAAATGAACCTCAAGAAGGACAAAAGCTTTCTCAAAATCACTTTTCCATGTTAAAAAACGGTTATCGAAACACCCTAGATGCTATCGCATCCACAATTGTGTGACACCTGTTATTTTCGGGGCGGGCCAACTGACGCAGATTGGTAAAATCAGAAATTCTCTCCAGGGCGTAGCACGCAGGGGGGGTTCAACAGGTAGGAAATAAGGCCGAAATGTGTATTTGTCCGTTAAATTTTCGAACAGATTGTATCCGGGAGTTTCTGAGATTCGAGGAGCAACATGTTTCCTTCAAAGGGAAATTTTTTTTAAGGGAAGATGCCTAAAAGGGGTCAAAAGTAGATGGAGGAAGTAAGACCAGATGCTAAGCATGAAAGTCGTTTAACTCAAGCTAAATGGAAGAGCTTGAGCCTTTAGCACTAGAAAATAGCCATTATAAATTAATTTGGGATTAATTTTCGAACTTGTAGACATTCAGAGGATAACACATGGGATAACACGTGCTCTCAACACAAAATAACTACTCTAACAATTTTTTTTTCTCTAATTTATATTATCAATTCAGAATATGCTAGCTAATTAATATGCTAGGCCTAAGAAACTAGGCAATTCTAAGAAAAAAAAAGGTCTGTAGCTGGCCCAGACATCCATAAAAAATACGGAAAAGTGGGGAATTTCGAAGAAAAATGAAGAGATCCAACGAAAACTTCCTTAAAGAGAAGTAAAAATATAGGAGGGGGAAGTATAACAAAGGAGGGGAAGTGTAACGGAGGGGGAAGTAAAAGGGAGGGGGAGTATAACGGAGGATGAAGTACGTGGTCTGATCAAAAAGTTCCGGAACTTTTGAATTTGCGCGCGAACGGAGGGTCGCAGAAACCCCGCGATGGTCTCATATGTTAGCTTTACTCTTCCGAGTCACGTGGAATTTGGCCGATTGCTGTAACCTTCTTAGTTCTCGAGTTATCGCATTTTAGCGAAGCGAGATTTTCGTCCGCGGCGATTTTTACGATGAACGCGAAACAGGAGCAGCGCGTGTGTGTGAAGTTTTGCGTTAAATTTGCGAAATCTTTCTCGGAAACGATCAAACCTTTGACCGAGGCTTACGGGGATGAAACCATGGGTCGTTCAAGGTGTTATGAGTGGTACCAGCGATTCAAACAAGGCAGGATGTCCGTCGAAGATGACGCCCGTTCCGGGAGACCCTCAACGTCCACATGAGGACGCTCATGTGGCCCAAGTGAACGCCCTGGTTCGTTCAAACCACCGTCTGACTATCCGTGAATGGCTGATGAGTGTCGGATATCCTACGGATCATGCCAGGAAATTTTGACCCAGATATTGGGGATGAGAAGGGTCGCAGCGAAGTTCGTCCCGAGGCTCATGTCGGACGATCAAAAAACAACGCCGTGTTGCAGTTTGCCGGGAGCTTCTGGAAATGGCCAATTTCGGTGAAAACTTCATGAAACCTATCATAACTGGTGATGAAACATGGGTTTATGGTTATGACGTTGAAAACAAGGTGCAATCACTTTTGACATCGATTATCGTAAAAATCGCCGCGGACGAAAATCTCGCTTCATTAAAAATGCGATAACTCGAGAAACTAAGAAGGTTACAGCAATCAGACAAATTCCACGTGACTCAGGAAGAGTAAAGCTAACATATGAGACCATCGCGGGGTTCTGCGACCCTCCGTTCGCGCGCAATTCAAAAGTTCCGGAACTTTTTGATCAGACCACGTATAAAGGAGGGGAAGTATAACGGAGGAGGAAGTAAAAAGGAGGGGAAGTATAACGAGGAGGAAGTACAAAGGAGGGGAAGTATGAAGGAGGAAAGTTTTTTCCGAAAAATTTTCCGAGTTTTTTTAAATTTTTTTAAGTTTTTTTTTCCGAAAAATTTTTAAGTTCTTTTTTTTCGAAAATTTTTCTATCAAGGTAGAAATAATGAGATTTTCGCCCAAGGGAGGTCCCTCTCGTAACGGGTGGACGTATGAAATTTCTCCCTAAAATGGAGAATGCAATGAATGTGGAAAATGAAAACTAATGTGGAAAATTGGTAATTTTTTTCACACAAAATTTTAAAAAATATAAGGAGTATTTGGTGAGAATTTAGGAAAATAGGAACAACGGTTCGGCCGCAGCGCAGTTTTTAAAATTTCAAACGTGCATATCTCCGCCATTTTTTCGAAATTCAAAAATCGCAGACGATAATTTCTTGTTCAACTATTCAGGAAGGTTGTGTGAAAATCGGTTGGAAACTGTGGCCCTAAAATGTTCCGGAAAAAATGCTACGGGACGGACGGCGGCCGAACGGACAAAGTTGAGATCGGTAAAGATCAATATTCGATTTGACCCTCCGGGGTCTGGAAGACCCCTGAAACCCGACGTGGAGGGTATCACAATAACTTCTTTAAGGAAGTTAAAAAACTACGTAAGGAAGATCCGGTGAAAATCCGAAAAAAATTTCGTTCTTGAAGGCTTCCAGATTTAATAGCGAATCCTTCCTACAGCAAAAATAAGCTATTTTCCTGTATTTCTAGCGTTGAAAAAAACATTTAAACTTCAAATCTCAACGGCCACAAAGTTTCGGTTAGAAATTACCAAGATTCTGTAACGGTCATTTTTTTCCTTCCACAAACCCTCAGTCCCTAATTTTGATTAAGGATTCCCAAACCTAAGGAGGCTGAATCTCAGGCCAGGTGATGTAAAAAGACCAAAATTAATGGTACCCTACAGAGCCCACAAATTACGCCACAACAATTTTTTTCAAATGAAAGTAATTGCAAAATACAAAAAAATGGATAAATGTTTAAAGGGAGATAAATATCTCATTAATAAACAATTCAAGCTTGAATAGAGATTAAGGAAAAAAAGGGAGCAGGTGGCACAGAATTACGGAGGAGGATGACGAATCTTAAGAGGGAAGGATGTGATAAACCACG
Organism: Orius insidiosus; assembly: GCA_014119065.1. NCBI lineage: Eukaryota > Metazoa > Arthropoda > Insecta > Hemiptera > Anthocoridae > Orius > Orius insidiosus. Next base: position 20,021 of record JACGAQ010002359.1, read on the forward strand.
GGCATACACCTGATCCTGAACAGCATCTGCCTTTGTTTCAAGAAAATCTCAACCGTCTTCGGCTCCGGATGGTGGGGGCGAGACGTCTTGGGACGCACCGATTGGGCCTTTTTCGAATTTTCAAATGTAACGGCCGCTTCGGAACGCACATGGTTCGTTTTATTAATAAACCAGCCCAACGTCCTCCGTCTACATCTTGGGTGTTTTTAAAATCCCTTCCACAGATTTTTTTTTCCACTCAGGCTCTCTCACTCCTTTTGCCCTCCGGTGCCTTTCTCCTCAACGGTTTTTTCGGCCGAGATAACGCACCCGCACCTCTCAAAAGTTTTAAGAAAAACGTATTTGAAACTAGAGAGAACTATCAAATCACCAGGTTTACAAGAATTAAATTAATACGAAAATCATAGTAAAAGACGAAGGAATTATACACAGAAACCTAAATTTCTTTTAAAAAAGCAAAAGATATCACTAATTTTTACTAATAAACTAAACCTCGAGGTAAAACTCGTTTAAGCAATAGTTCTAGGCCACCTTCAGCTTTCCTCGACTTCTTAAGACAATTTTTCATTTTGCCAAGTGTCCTGAAAATGAGAAAAAGTATCGCTAAGTTGCTAAATTTTTTTGTTAAAATCTACCGAAACGGGTAGGAAAAAATCCGTTGAATCACAAATCATGTGGGCGGAGGTAAAATAGTTTTATAAATGGTTCTTTTGAAAGGACAGCATGAAATTTCTGAGGGTAGTATAATCTTAAAAGGGATGCTTTTTGGTTAGCCGAAGGACCCTCATTAGAAAAACGCAAGGGCAGGACGAAAAGGACTTCTTTTTTTCTCCCAGGCGCACAACAATTATCTTTTAAGTCGAGAATCAAGGCGGCTCGGATTATTTCCGATATGTCTTTTCAAAGATGATTTTTCCGTTAAAACGTCGTGTTGGAATGCCAGCTAGGTTACTTTTTGTATATCTCCACCACGTATACGGTCGGCACGGAGAGACCTTTGTAAACAACGGGCAGGGAAAAAAAAGGTAGGCTCGGAAAAAATTTCTTCCAAGCCTCTCCAACAGGTCCATTGGCTTCCTGGAAATTTCCCCTTTGAACTCAGATACAAGTGGAGTCCCAGAGAGTTCAGGTGCGCTATTCAAAAGATTTACCGACAAATTGCCCTGAAGATCTTCCGGCACAGCCTGATTCAAGTTGCTTATGTTTTAAAAAAACTAAATACTCATAAAGCCTCTTTCAGTCTTGCCGCCAAAATTTTCAGTCAGTTTTACAATCCGTAGCAAACAGACTGGGACCTTTAAAAGTTTAAATGTCCAAATTTTACCTGAAAAGGGTAAAGGATTTTCTTTTCTTTTTTTAGAAAGTACAAATAGGAAAAAATGGAATATGACAGAGCCTTCATAAATTAACAGAAATCGGTTTATTGGATTTACTACGAAAAATGTATTTTTTAAAACATTAAAAATTTGGAGTTATCGTCAACAGGAAACTACCACCACAAAAAAATGCGTATAACCTGATACTTTATCGTAAAAAGGAAGTTGGCTAATTTAACAAAAAAAATTGATTAAACAACTTATGGAGAGCCTAAAAAGCGTAGGTCCAGCTAGACATTGACAATTAGAAAATATAAAATGAGGACAATGACTTCTCGAAGGCAATTTTAAATCCCCTCTTTCTTCAACAGAATTTGGAAATTGGGGAAGAAACGAGGTTTCGATAAATAAGCATCAAAACCGTTAGAATTTGAAGGAAATCTACAGCAAAAAAAAACTCACTTAGATGAGCGTGGTGATTCCATCGCGAGAAGAGCAAGGTTACTGGCTGGGGTTGTTTTCTTTCTGACTGATAGCACCGCTTAGAGGACGTTGTCCTTGAAACTGGAGATCGTGAATACCTCCCTCAGCGTATAAATGATACCATAAACTCACAATCTACATTTTTAAAAAATCTTTAACTGATTTTTATCGAATTGACAGTTTTGTCCAAAAAAAACTTTTATCTTGAAGTTTAGATGAAAAGAGTGGAGGAAAAGGTATTGGAGTGAGGATGCCGTCGGTGTTTGTTGAGGATAGGAAAGGTGACAGGTTCTATTCTTTCGAACGGCGCCAACAGATTTCTAAAGTCTGAATCCTAAATAACCACAATAGTTCACAACATCCAGTCCACACCTTTTAATTGGAAAACAGAGTGCGAAGGAAAAATGGCAAAATCAGAGAAAACGAGAGGAGTGACCGACCCCAAGAGGAAGTCGATTTCCAGAATACGTCCGTTCTTGTCTTAAACTTCCTGGACATCTGTCGTGTCCTGTGCGGGCGCGGCAGAGTGTGACCAGCCCTTATCATGACCTCCGTATGTTCTTTTATTCTAATACGGGGAGATCCCTGTTATTATCAGAAGTCGAGGGAGTGTTTCTTTGAGACGTAACGCTTTGTTCGTCGAGATAGAAAATTCTGAAGAGAGGACGACGTCTTTGAATAAACCGAGAATAGCCTGGAACGTTCAGAGTAATTTATAAAGGGTCAGGGGACCAACATAAAAAAAATTCAAATCGTTCTAGCCTAAAAGGAACCCCTAATGTGACGAGTAGTTTTCCGCCCTTAATGACATGACTGTCAACATTCCTAGGCCTAGCCTCTTATCAAATTACAATACATAGACATCATTAAAAAAACGGAACATAAAAAACGTAAGTACATTAACAACTCAATCACAATCTCATTTTTGGGCTAAACGTGGCAGTACCGAAGTGGCAACATTTTAATGTATGCAGTTCTAATAGAACACCAATGAAAGGAATGATGCACCCGAAAAAATCGGAGAAAAAGCTTCGGTTAGAAAATAAGCGTCCCTACTGTGCCCTCCCAAGCTTAACCACAGGGAGCGGTCAATGTACGACGAGGCACAGTGGCCCTATCTAGCGCAAGGTTTTAAGACTAAACTTGTAAACAAACTTCGAAGGATCAGACTCAGGTAAAAACAGCTGATCCAATGTTCCGAAAAACCAGCTGATCCAGTTCCAAGTTACGACGAGACAAATTTAGACCTTTTTCAACCAACATGGATGAAATAACTTCCTGGATGATGGAAGCGAATCTGTATGATAAAACGACTTTATACAATTAGAATGCCTTATAATACGTAATTTCGATCATCTGTCTTATTTCTATGGAAAGATTGAACGAAAATGTTGGGCTTCATGCCAAATGCCTCCCACTACTTCTCGGTTCGAATAGGTTGGAAGAGTTTCAAAAAGACCCAAGCATTTTCCCGCCAATGTACTTTTAGCGGGAAAACACTTTAGACCTCATGCGCCTAGATGGACACAACGTACATGATTGGCGGACATTCATAACAGCTAGGTCAAAACCGTGAACTGCGCAGGGCAACGATCAACAATTTCATTAAATACGATGCGGATTACTAAAATCAGGGAAGTCCAGCCATCTTTTGTAAAGAAAAGTAATGGACCATAACTTTGATTTTAGCTCTTCCACTGATGTATCGTTTTTCGATTTCTTTTCGTAACAAAAGCATCGTCGGTGGCGTTGTCCTGGGCCGCAAGTTTTTCCCAGGGCAACAAAACTATCTCCTTTGATGTTACGGAGGCGTCCGAGTGGCCTTCCCATCCCAGGCTTTTTCCTTCCCAAAACGGCCCTTGGCAACAAGGTAGGGCCCGTTAGACCGGGAAGCCTTTAGGACAAGTGGATTATTAAACTGTGGGAACCTATACCTGCCTCCTACACATTCCAAAACAACTGATTTATACTGTCAGGTGGATTATAACCGTGGAGTCACAAAAACTGTGGCCGTTATGGTTTGTCTGTCATATGAAACTTTTTAAATCTATCAAAGTCATATCATCACTCTACAGAAATACCGATCTAAGTTTCGCTAAAAGCAGAATTGGTAGTGCTATGCCAGAAAGTTCATTATAAACTCTTAGCATTTTCATTTTAACTTTTATTGCGTCTTATTCCGCAAGGATATTGATTTTACTATCAAACAATTAACCAATAATAGAGGAAAAAAATCCACTCAATCTATCGGAGATAGGTTCACAGTGATGATTGTGATAAAGGGAATATAGCTCACCTGACGAGGCTTTTTAAGCCGAAACGCGTCGTGAGATACCCGTTATCACAGTCATTTCTTCACTCTTATCATTAATTATTACATCCTCCCGCGAAATAGAGAAAAGAGTTCATTTCCGTACTTCATTAATTTCAGCAACGTGAAAAAAACGAAACAAGAACCCCAGCCAACATAATTTTAGGAACTTGTAATATTATAATTTTTTATAACGAAAAACAAATAATAAATCAATAAAACTGAACAAATTATGGGTAAAGACGAAGGTAAGACTTTTTTCTCGAACAATAAAGCTGTCCCTTTAAACTTCCGAAGAAAAGGAAAAGAGGCCCATAACTCTCAGCTGAGTGGTGACCTCTTTCCATTGTCCTGGTCCAAGGGTTTTCCCGCCTTTTTCTCTCAAAACAGCTGACAAACCGGACAAAAACATCTAATACCTTTTTAACAAGAGACTAATGACGAAGCCTAGCGTTTTCCATTTAAGAAAATCAGCGGGAGAACCTCTCCACAATTTAAAAGGACTAGACACACAGGTCTCTTTTATCAAAGAACTAAGGTATGTAAAAAACGTTGAATAAAGGGATAAAAGGGTGAGGGAGGAACATTTTTTAATAGGAACGCAATTAGATTGGTGTATAAAAAATTTTTTCGTTGGACTGGTAGGCGAGAAGCACAAAGACGGCAGCACAAAAAAAGCATCACCAATGAAATAAAGTTTATTCCCTTTTTTTGCTAATTTGTTGTTAAAAGATAGGTAGCCAGGCATTGTCCGCTTTGGACGGTAGACTATTTAGCGCCACTTCTCGCCTCCCACGTCCATTTTTCTTTCTCCGGGACATTTAAAAGGACAAATCTTTTTGTTGGAAACAGGTACACGGATAGAGAGCTAGGCGGGACCTGAGGTTTCTTCGGAATTTATCTCGGATTTAAAGCCACTCCAAAGTTTAAGGAAAAAGGAACCGATGTCTTTGCTTTCGAGAATGGGTCTCCTCCCTTCTTTTTTCACTGATATTTCTTTCAAGGAGGCTCACACGGTAGGGGCGGAAGCTCTTCTTGGAAAACGATGTGTGAAGGTAACGTTATGTGTGAGAAATGGAATGGCCACTTTGTTGTCATAAAAGGCCCGACTTATATTCAACAGGTTTTTATAATAAAAAAGATAAGGAAAAGTTTAATCATGGGAAAAACACGCACCCCCAAGATTTAGGCTAGAAAATAAGCAATTAAATTTTTTCACTACATCCACCCTAGGGGTTGATGAACTAACAGGCTTTGGCGGGAAAAAGTCAACTGGTTTCGAAAGGGTAAACCTACGCTCAAGCCTTATATATTCGTTCCAATTTTAGGACATGGATTTTCTTAATGAGAAGTTGTGTTGTTGGGGTATTTTACCCGATGGTTCCCGGGCTGAAAATTGCCATATACCCGATGGGTCCCGGATATTATAACAGTGAGTGTTCTTAAACACATTTTGTGATGTTGGGTTTGAAATGTTGGAAAAGATTCCAATTTCCCAAAAATACAGTCCAAATTTTTGTTCCGTTCAATTTCAAAATTAGAGCTTTTCGGATTGAAGGGCTGGAATTCATAATTAAATAATTTATTAATAAATTATTAACTATAACAAGAAAAACAGATGATTTTTACGAAAAAATTGGCAAAGTTTCCACCTCCTCTCCCATTTCGACAAGCTTGAACACGCAAGGCAGGCGTTGGCTAAGCGTTCAATCGGTGTCGACGGTTTTCTGTTTTCTTCCCCCTCTGTTATACTTTCCCTCCTTTATACCTCCCCCTACGTTATACTTCCCCCTCCTATATTTTACTTCTCTTTAAGGAAGTTTTCGTTGGAAGCTCTTCAAACTAGTACTTTTTTGCCAAGCGGGTGACTATTTCTAATGCCATTTTGAGACTAATAAAATTTAATGCTCTATATCCCTTCATTGATACCTGCGTTACAAAATAAACACGGGAACCATCGTGTATGTCGCTTTACTAGAAGGGGAGCCATCGGGTATTGGATTACACACCATACCCGGTTTGGGGCCTTCCAGCTCCCGCGGATCTGGTGCGTTTGGAGGCGGCCGCACGTCGCCAGTTTTCTCCGGAAAACGGCCGCCATTTTCATCAAATTCATTCTTCCTTTTGTAGTTGCCTTGAGAATGTCAAGAGCTTTTTTGGGAAATTGGCGGAGATCTGTTTAATTTCTGCACAGATTCATCATAAGCCAAGCAATGCCGAAGATCACAGAAAAAAATTGGGAAAAAAGCCTTTTCATTCATAATCATGGGAAAATGGGGGATAAAAGATTCTAATCTCCGTGTGTACATTCCAATATACATGTTCGTCGCATTCCAGAGTTTGGGGAGAAGTTTCTCATGTTTACCTCGTATTTATTTCTCATTCAGGTTACATTGACCACACACACATGGTATTGAACGATGAAGGGAGCCGGTGCCGAACTGAATGGAACGCGGGTAAACTATCAATGGGACCTCTAGAAGTAATCCTTGTATACATTACTTGAGGTAGAGGATAGAAAAACGGCGGGAAACTCCGTCAGGATACAGGTACACGAAACCCTTGGGCGGGAGTAAACAATTTCACGGATCGCCTCCTTTTTTTTTGGGCCCTTCTTCGAATCACTTGGTTATTTACCCCCAATAATGCACATAAGATCCACCTACTTGAAACGGACGCTATTATTCCCTTTCATGTTCTCGCCGGCTTCTGAAGGAACCCGACACAAAATAATGACCCTGCGGTAGCAGGGACTAAAAGGTAGATTTCTTTCATGATTAAAATTAAAATGTATAAACACAAAATAAATAATTATGTTATAAAAATGATGATATAAGAAAAATTGCGCCACTGAGCCCCTAGAAAAACATCTGATAATTTTATTAATAAATATTTAATAATTTCCCGGTATAAATTCAAATTTTTTTTTAAAGTTTAGCTAGTTCAATATTTTGCGCCTGGCTCGTCCAAACCTGCTTTAATTAATTTTTTACACGCCCTCGCAGAGGTCTTAAAGTTTTTTTTTGCAAAAGGACTAGGATTTCAATAGAAAATGCCAATTTTGTCTTTTAAGCCCTAAGTGAAGTAGGTGAATCGCTGGTCCGATTTCAGCCATTAACGAACTCGTCCGAGCTATTGAGATAAAAACTCTAAATACCGGATATCGTCACCCTCACATTAAAATTGCTCCAGTTATCGTGCTAATATATACATATGTATATATAAACTTGGTACATTACAATAGGTAGATTTTTGAAGAAAGAAATCTACCTAAAAGCAAATAAACATCCATCAAATCAATGTCCGTTAAATTTGCTTCATGATCTTAAAACTACTGAAATCCCTTTAAATTTCAACTTTCTTAAAAAAAAGTTATTATACTACCCTCCATGTCCACCTTCTGGGAGAGGGTCTTTAAATGGGCTTTAATTTAAAGGGACAAACACCCAAAAGAAATCAGAAGAAAAATTTATATTTTAGGTGTTTTAGACTTCAAAGTTCATTTCAGAAGAACAAGTGATATAAGTGAAGGGAAATTATGGCTTTTTTAAAATTAAAAACTAGGGATTCTTACTTTTCTTGGAAGGAAAAAGCCAATAATTTCAATTTAAAAGAGATTCTTGTGGTCAAACTATTCCAACACTTACTATAAAGAGTTTCCATCCTTTCCTGCTGTTAAGATTAAGACTGATGATACTATTCTGTTATGAAAGAAAGGGGACCACACCTAAAATATCTCCATCTGTTTTTGACAGATAACGAAAAGTTCCAGTACGTTCGGTACCTGTTCAGTTTGGGAAGTAAGGACAATAGTGGAAGGACAAATTGAGGAATACTTTGGCCCGAGGGGTTGTGTTCCTGTGTGTGGGCAGAGCAATTAATAGTGAAAGGAGTCGGAGAAGGCCCTAGTTTTCAGGTCGGCTAGGTTTTCAGAAAGCTGTTAGAACCTCTGAAGAACCCTTGGGGACCCCGGATGACAGGTTGGCGCCTTACTGTTGCTAACCGGACCTCATACACCTATCTTTTTGGAGGGAAAATCAGAGTTAAAAACGCGATTTTAATTATTTCTACAAAGAAAATATCAAAATTAAAAATATGTACTCACTTAACAGGTTTGGGAAGTTTAGAAGTCCCTGTTGGCGTAGACGGATAAGACTCCGCTGTAAAAAAAAAATTTTTTTAAAATAAAAGGTTATAGATTTTACACACAAAAAAGTAACAACAAAAAACTAAAAACTGAAGCGCTCAATCGGAAAAGGGCGTAAAATGAACGGCGCCTTGAATAGGCTAAACCCGTACGACTTCAACGGTTAAAGGCACATAGCCTACCCATAAAAAAAATTTTTTTTGCATGGAGAAAATAAAATGGAATATTTTTATTTATTTAATACAAATAAATAATTTTAATAATCAGTACAACATACATAAGATAACTATTCACAATATTTTATTTAATTTTTTCGGGAGTGAAGATCAATCATCAATTTCTACGGGTCTGAGAGACCCTCTCGAAATCCGGTGATTATGAGCAATACGATAACTTTCCTTTGAGAAAGTTAAATATGGATTTACGATAAAATGGTGACGGTTTACAAATTTTTTTGTGACGCGTCATGATACGTGTGAGTAATCAACGCCGCTCTAACTGTACGCCACATTCGTTAAGAAATGCACAAGGCCATAAGGGCTTAGTGAGACGAAAGAAAAAGGGCGTTATGGCTAATAAGTTTTCTTACACCGTGAACAAGTTATCATCACTAACTACATCCATTGATTTAACTTTCTTAAAGAAATATTGAATTACCATCAGTCTTCTTTAGGGGAGTTCGAAGTTATCTGGAGAGCTTTTAAGAAATTCGCGAATTCACAGATTTATCGTAAGTTTTGACTAATTCTCTACGGCCTACTATTGTTCCGATCTTAACCTTTCAGCAAATACTCCTGACATTAGAGAAAAAATATTTTTAAATTTTCGATAGGAGGATATTAGGACTGTTCATTTATATTTTTAGGAATTTCTGTGAAAACAGAGAGCAAGTTTGGTTGACGGCGTCAAAGTAGAGTAGAACCCGAGTAGTCCTGGAGGTCAGCCACAAAATCAGAACTCCTTGACGGACTGAGGTAGGACCAGAATTTTAAAATAATCATATTTCTTATTAGTATGAAGATTTTGACGGTTGAAAATTCCTTATGTTGTCTCGGTCCGAAGAGCTAACACATGGATAACGTCACGCATAGGTAATCTAAGAAAAGAGGACTTAACTGTAAAGCACACCTAGTTAAGAAATAAAACATAAGGTACCAAGCATATGTGACTTACTGGAGAGAGAAAAGGGGGCGTTATGCGTTCTGCCCTTCAGTTCTTACACCGTGAAAAATGTCTAAGAAAATTTCCCTATTATCCATGGCCGTTACTAACGACAAACGAATCAATTTTTCATGGATTACAAAACGTTTTATCAGAAGAAACGGACAAAAATAAAGTACAAGTCTGGAGATGTCCCCGAGTAGGGCAATTTAATAGTTTTGATCCCTACTAACGAAGAAAAAATAAGGCACGACAAACTACGTCAATATTGGTAAAGATTGTTCAGCAAGCTCTACGGGGTCTGGAAGACCCATCCTAAAGAAAAACAAGGCATGGAGGATAATCCAATAGCTGGGAATGTTAAAAACTGATGAGGAACAAAAAGATGTCAGTTGTGCTTTCGCGACAGACGTCCTAATGTAATATTCAAGTCGACGCCGTCTCCCATAACATAAAGATAGCAAATGTTCACAGTTTTTAGCGTGGGAAAGAGAAAATTTGTTTAATTATATCCATAAACTTGAGCTCCTTGGGATTATAGAGTACTAACCTTTTTGAATGAACTTCCTAGAACTTTTAAGGTTTATGGGCCTATCAAAGGTAAAGGACGGCTCATTTTGTTCCCAACCTAGGTTTCCAACATTTTTTTCCCCTCCTTTTTAACAATGACAGAAAAAAAAACACCTTTCCAACAATTTTTTAATAATTTTAAAAACCGACTTTCTGCACTTGTGGGTCACGTAGACAATTTTTGCCTGGAACCCAAGATAATAAGCAAGGAATGGAATTTTCCCCGCCCTAAAAATAAAAAAAATGACCATATACGTCAGATATGTTATATTTTATTTTAAAAGTAAAATGGAATTAACCCTTCTAACGGCTAAGTAGCACGTGCTACCTTGTAAAACGAGGATAAAAAACATCAACTGATTTTCATCATGAGGGGATGGACAGGTGAAAAGGGTTTTTTTTAAATCAAAACTACGTCCTAAGCGTCAGGGAATTTTAAAAAATTAACCAATACGTAGGTTTCTCATAAAATTTATTCAAATTTGGTTTTTTCCGGTCATTAATCTTATTGGATTCGAGGTTTGTGACGTCATCGGAGTTATCTCCGTTATCGCGCCTATGCCTTCCAAATCCTTTTTAATGAACAATTCATTCGTGTATTTGGGCAATATGACCGAATATCAATATGAAAAACATCACCTGATTTTCATCATGAGGGGAAAGACAGGTGAAAAGGGTTTTTTAAAATCAAAACTACGTCCTAAGCGTCAGGAAATTTCCTAATCCTTTTTAATGAAAAATTCATTCGTGTATTTGGGCAAAATGACCGAATATCAATATGAAAAACATCACCTGATTTTCATCATGAGGGGAAGGACAGGTGAAAAGGGTTTTTTTAAATCAAAACTACGTCCTAAGCGTCAGGAAATTTCCTAATCCTTTTTAATGAAAAATTCATTCGTGTATTTGGGCAAAATGACCGAATATCAATATGAAAAACATCACCTGATTTTCATCATGAAGGGAAGGACAGGTGAAAAGGGTTTTTTTAAATCAAAACTACGTCGTAAGCGTCAGGGAATTTTAAAAAAATTAACTAATACGTAGGTTTCTCTGAAAATTTATTCAAATTTGGTTTTTCCCGGTCATTAATCTTATTGGATTCGAGGTTTGTGACGTCATGTTATCTCCGTCATCGCGCCTATGCCTTCCTAATCCTTTTTAATGAAAAATTCATTCGTGTATTTGGGCAATATGACCGAATGTGTACAGGTTAGAGAATATAAAAGATTCTTTATTTATAAGATGAAATATAAGATCATTTTTCGACCAAAAAAACAGGTCGATAATAAGGCAAAGAAATTTTCAGGTTCACTTCAGAATTTTTTCCCTAATAACAAGGGAATTCGATCACCTGTGTAATTTGAATAGACACAGGACTCAACAAAGATCTCATTTTACTCCACTTGAAAAAAAGGAAACCACCTAAATAAATCGTTCATTATAAATTAGGACGAAAAAGGAGCCATATGGTCGACATTTGGTACTGGTTTAATTTGGTAAATTTTGAGTAAGAAAAGACCACCTGTTTGGCTGGAAGGTAAAGAGAAAATCAGAGCCGTATGTCGTTTTTAGGTATTTGACCGTTTGGAAATTCTGCTATCTAGTACTAGTCATCCCCTCTTGTCTATTGACCAAAGGCCGTTTTCCTTTTTTTTCTATTCTTTTTTTCTTTCATCCCTTTCTCAATTGAAAGTCCCCGATTCATAACTACTCCGTCCTCGAACGGCCTTGTAACTGTTAGACAAGGAAAAAAAGCAGACAATCCAGTAGTTTAGTCCACTATGAACTAGTTTTAACAGAGGCACTTTCTCCCCTTTAACTAGCCGACCTATCCGTGAGAAAAGTCAGCGTCTGGAGTGATTTCGGGGGATCTAACGTCGAGAGGGGGAGTTTTTATAACAAATCGTTAGTAGCCTTGATAATTGCGTAGGTAAATTATTTTGCGGATAGAATGATAAAAAAAAGTCTTTTCCGTTGGCCGAACAGGTTCATATTAAGGCAAGGAGTTTCCCAATCGATGAGTCTAACCACAGAGGAGCGATCTCCATAATAAGAAAAGAGACGAGCGATTTCGCCATCTCGGATGGCTCGAGGCGATCGAAGAAAGAAAATGACAAGTGCATCACCGCACCCCTAAGCGGAGAGAAAACACAGGTGAAGAAGAGTGGTGGGGACGAAAGCAATACGTTGAACCCCGATTCAAGAACGTCCTTGCTAGGACTGGTTTTCAAAGCCGCCCCTCTGGGGAATTTAACAGTTAATTAAGAAAAAGAAGAGAAGAAGGGTCGCCGCTTTTTTTCTCTATTTATTCCTTTGTTCGAACGCTTTTTTCGCAATAAAGAACCATTTAAACGTCTTTGTTCATAAAAATTATTGAATTAACTTGACCTTCCTATAAAAAGGTTACTTTTAAGGACAAAAACCTGAAAATCAAATAGAAGAATGGTCAATATGTCAGTACACCTGAGTTCCGTTGTGCTGAACAAACAAGCACAAGCCACCTACAGGGAAGTTTCTGATAGAAAGAGCACCTGAAGGTAACTAAACATTTCTTCGAAAAAAGAAACCGTTGATTTACAAAAAACAATCCGAGGTAGCAAACTATTTGAAATTCTATTGATTGAGGATCGGAAAACGGGAATAGGGTTGTTATTCAATTAATCCCTTCGGTGGGACCCTTGTATGAAAAGTTTTAAACGTCACCTCTTCAAAAACCAAGAAGACCCCACTAAAATGTGGCCCCCCTCGAGATTCGTTGAGACGGTGAAGGGTCATAGCCCTATTCCCTTTCCTACCCTTCATCTTTTTATGCACTTATCATTCCCTCTTGCTCCGTCTTACCCTCTTTCCTCTTTCTTCGGTATCTGGTTTACTAACGGAATTCTCGTGCTCGGAGTCCAACCAGGGAAACAGCCCTCCGCTAACATATTCATAATATCTTTACCTATTGTGTTCGTTAGTTGCAAAGCAATTTAAAAACATCAAACCCCTAAATGGAAGTGATTTAAATGACACAAAGGGCGGATGCTACACGCACCCTCTTCTGGTTTTTTAATATTTTAAATACTTTACAGGAAACTTCGATCTCCTTTCATTAAAGTCATAGGATGCTCGGATTTCAATGTATGCTACGCCTGACGAGTAAGGAAAACAGTTTTTTTCCACGATAGGATAATGCATAAGTCTTGACATTAACTGGGTAAGTTAAAATGTCTAAATTCTAAAGCACGATTGCAACTAAGCGCTGCTTATGGCCATGTAAGCTGCCATATATTCTGCAGCTATATGTATCTCTGTAAAACTAGCAGTTTTTCATCATTTATTGAGCAACTAGCATCCAAAATTAAGGAAAATTGGCTGCCAACACTTGGGATTCGATGAAAAAGATACTGGGCAAAAACCTTTGAACCAGCGAACAGCAACCAATGTTACCAACACAAGAAAGGAATACTCTGGAAATGAAACAGCAATATTGTAGTAAGACAAAAACCTTGATAATTGACCAATATGAGGCGCTCCGGGTAAGAAGGGCGAACTCGACATCGGGCAAATTTTTTAACTTCCTTAAAGAAGTTATTGTGATACCCTCGACGTCGGGTTTTTGGGGAAGGGTCTTCCAGTTTTTTTCATTTTCAGATTCTAGACCTCTTGGTGAATACACCCATATAATTTTTAAGTTGAGTTCGCCATTTTTCCCCTTTAAATACTTAAAAACCGAAACTTTAAAATGCGAATATCTCGAAACTACGTTTTGTTGAGTTCGCCCTTCGTACCCGGAGCGCCTCATACCTAAACTAATCGGAGACTGACCCCCCATCCCAGTTTAAAAAACTCGAGATTTCAAAACAGAAACTGTTATTCTTATCACAGGTGTGTTTTACCAGGTGGGATGCGCTCTTACTATCATGCAAAACGTCTTAGGACCGTGCACCTTTAAGATTTTTTACTCGCTCATTACGGAATTTGCGTAACTAAAGAAGGGAGGAGGATCTGAATGAATGGAAAGTGGAAGTGGGCATGTCGAGCCGTTGGGTTTCCGCCGGAAGTTTCGCTACGGGTTAAGCACGTGCGGCGGGGGGCGTTCAGCGCTTTAAAATCCAACCATGGCACCTGTTCAAGGAGCGACTGTTTACGTATAACAACCAAATATTTAATCGTTTTTATTCAAAAACACGATTATTAGATAATGAGGAACAATAGCTCGAAAGTGCAGAGATATCTTTGTAAAACTAGTTTCATCATTCATTCCGCTGAGCCAAACCAATGAAAGTAGCCCAAGAAAGGAATAATTGAGGCGCTCCGGGTACGAAGGGCGAACTCAACAAAACGTAGTTTCGAGATATTCGCATTTTAAAGTTTTATGTTGCGGGCGAACTCAACAGAAAAGTCATGCCCTGGAATGGGAAAAGGAGTGGGGGTTGTGGACTAGGATGTGGAGTTCGCCCTTCGTACCCGCTCGGATATCGCAGTTAGAGCTTTGCCGCATATAGGTTTTTACGTATTTAAAGGGGAAAAAAGGGCGAACTCAACATAAAAATTATATGGGTGTATTCACCAAGAGGTCTAGAATCTGAAAATGAAAAAAAAAAATTGTCCGATGTTGAGTTCGCCCTTCGTACCCGGAGCGCCTCAATTCTTCATTGGTTAGATTTGCAAACCGTTGAATGAATTAGGATGTAATAACTTATAAAAAACCTTTATCACTATCGCTTCGGCGTACGATTCCTGGAAAATTGGGATTTTTACAAGTTTTTTTAAAATCTTTCACACGTAATCACCGGACCCCTGACTACAGCAGATCAAATTCCTGAGGGGAAGTAAAAAAACGTCGTTCAAACATATGAATTGTCCATTCCGTGTTGGAGGAGGAAATACGTTAATAAACGTTGCGTTCATCTGTTTTACTTGTTTTTTTAAGAACGTTTTTAAATACTCAACGTGCAATAGTTAATGTAAATTTACTATATATCCTGCCCATGATTAGGTGAACCTGTTGCGTAGGAGGCGATGCGTAACAAGTTAAAGGGACAGTTGTCTTGGAAGAAGGCCCGGCACGTGGTGGTTCACCCTCTATGCATCGCTGAACCCACGTTTTTCGTTAATCGAATGCCTTCCCGACCGTTATCAACGGCTTAATGAAAAACCCATTTCAGACCTAAAACGTACTCTGCTAAAAATTAAAATTTCTCCTGGGAAAATTAGATGGTTTGCGCTTTTTAATTAAGGGAGAAAAAAAAATCACTTTTTCTAGCTGCCGCTCTTGGGAAGTAAAAGAGATAGAAATATTTCATGTCCAAGTGACAAGGATTTTTCTTATTTCGACAGAGAGCACAAAAGGGTTTTTACTAGGAACTAGACCTAAGCAGGTTGTTTATTTTATTCAAAGCTAAGCCGAACCCCGAAAGCTCTTCCAACAACAAACCAAACCTCCCAAATACGTTAATTCCATCCTGGAGAATAATATGGGTAAAAACGTGGTTATTGGTTTTTCTTCTTTTGTTCAACGCATTTTTTAACGGAATACTTCAAAGGCTTTAGGATGAGATGTCCAGTGAAAATTTACTCATTTCATAGAGTGAGTTCCTATTATAAACTGGAGCCCGTGAAAAATCAAGCAATGAACCCATGGTGGTCCTCTCCACACGGTTGTCTATTTTCCGTCAAGAGCATCAGTAGCCGGCTACCACAAAAGCACAAAAACCGAAGAAGCTACCCAAATGTCTTCATTCTGCCAAGAACTTTGTTATCAATTTCAAGCCTTTCCATTTCCATCTTTTAGATATTTTAGGAGTATCTTTGATAGTGAAAGCTCTAAAAGAAAGCAGCTGAATTTAGATCAATAATTAGGTCATTTGTAAAGGCCAGGTGCCTTCTTATGTATTTTGCATCTCAAAATTACGTAAAAAGGAATTACTGATGAGTAGCAAGGGATATTGGGAAAATTTTTAAAAATTATGAAATGTTGGCATCAATCAAGCAGAATGGCCTAGTTTTTTGATAGCACACCTGCTTAATGTCTCGTTTACGTCTACGAGTTAATTCTATTTACTCTTATCCCTAATTGACTATTATACACGTTGATAAATCATTTATATCTTCCTGATCTGTCCTAAGGGTTTTACCTGGGCCCCACGAGGTCCACAGGTGCCGGGCTTCACCTGGAAATTGGGGCACAAAACCGACAAAGTAGACACTAGCACACAAGCGATAAAGATGTCACGATTAGAGAGTGTGGGGGGATTTTCGATAGAATTCGTTCCGCTGAAAATTTCCGAAGATAAAAAACGGCAAAAAATGGTGATTGTTTGCCCGAAATCCAATAAAAAGGTTGTTTCTAGGCAGAAGGACCGAGAAAAACCGCTAAAATTGAGTAAAATGGGTTGTTCACCGCCTAAATACCTTGGAAAACACCCAAAATGAGTAGTTCACCGCCTAAATACCTTGGAAAACGCCCAAAACGAGTAGTTCACCGCCTAAATACCTTGGAAAACGCCCAAAACGAGTAGTTCACCGCCTAAATACCTTGGAAAACGCCCAAAACGAGTAGTTCACCGCCTAAATACCTTGGAAAACGCCCAAAACGAGTAGTTCACCGTCTAAATACCTTGGAAAACGCCCAAAACGAGTAGTTCACCGCCTAAATACCTTGGAAAACGCCGAAAACGAGTAGTTCACCGCCTAAATACCTTGGAAAACGCCAAAAACCAGTAGTTCACCGCCTAAATACCTTGGAAAACGCCTAAAACAAGTAGTTCACCGCCTAAATACCTTGGAAAACGCCCAAAACAAGGAGTTCACCGCATAAATACCTTGGAAAACGCCCAAAACAAGTAGTTCACCGCCTAAATACCTTGGAAAACGCACAAAACAAGTAGTTCACCGCCTAAATACCTTGGAAAACGCCAAAAACAAGTAGTTCACCGCTTAAATACCTTGGAAAACGCCCAAAACAAGTAGTTCACCGCCTAATACTTTGGAAAACGCCCAAAACAAGTAGTTCACCGCCTAAACTCTATGGAAAACCCCTATTTATGCTTTTCCCATGGTCAGTTTCACTGGACTCTAGGGTGTTTTACAAGGAGTCCAGTAAAACTGCCGTTCCAGGGCAAAAAGAACATAGAAATCGCCTAAATAGGATTCTTCGTGGAAAAATATTTGCCAGCAGTCTGCTATTCATACAGGGTATACAGCAACCAATGGCCAGCCCGCTTCTGTGCCGAGGACCGCAGTGTCTCAATAATCTACTTCGTAAAACCTGAGAGCGAGGGTATTATAAGCCTGCTCTGTTTACTAAATTGACGTATGGATGAAAACATGTAATAAAAAGCTTATAAAATTAATCTTTCAACACATAAGGAGTAAAACGTCCGGACATGTACTATCAATAAACAAGGCGTAAAACAAATTTTTAGAATCAGTTGTGTACACCGCCTCGTAAATTTAATCGATGTCCCATAAAAGTTTACAGGTGGTTTCTGCGGCAGGTGAATTTTTCAAAAACGTTGATATTATTCGTTATCGACCTTAGCCCTCTAGGACGTCGAAAAAAAATTTCTTTTTAACTTATCTTCGTATATTAGATCAATAGTGAAATTAATATAAATGTTCGATATTTTAGAAAGGGGAAAAAAAAGAAAAGCCGCCGACACCTGGATGCCGGTAAAGAGAGATCCATTACGAAACCCAAACAGCGTAGTCTTTGTGCACTTTTTTTCCTTGCATCCCCATACAAGAAAAACGCAACGTTCTTTCCTTTTTTTTTCTTTCGGAAGGCTGCACCAAGGCTCACCCCTTCAAGCCATTCCGTTTAACTCTTCTTCAACCCCTCCCTTAATTCAATTTCCTTTTTCGCATCCGACCTCATTGACAAGGAGAAATCAGTTGATCTTATTTCCCCATCGGAGGCGTCCTGTCCGAGTAGCACGTGCTAAACTTGTCCACTCCTTTATTAATTATAATCATTGTCCGGGGATGTGGGCTCGTCCTCCATCTCACCCCCCATTTCTCCTCATCCGTCTTTCATACCTTTTTTTAGAACTTACCCCTCCGCATTCACATATACACTGGATAAAAACCTCAGCCACAGACAAGTTATTCGAAGGCTAATACATTCCCCACCTCAGGCCATTTGCAAACTCAAAGACACTTACATCAAACGGTTTACCATTTTCTTCAACCCTCAGAAAAAAAAACTTTCCTCAAAAATTATCTGACCAACGGTCACCAAACTCCTAATCACAACCCCAGTGAAGACTTTAAACAACAGTAAGTTTTCTTATCTCCTAAACGAAAAACGACTTTTTTCTAAAAGGTTCCATGTTATTTGGGTTTGCTGCAGTCTTCCCAGTTATCTCCACAAACTTCCGGAATTGACAACTGAACGGAAATTTGACGATCAAAAGATTGGAGGAACGAAAGATTTCTCGAAATATTTAAATTCGAGATAAGAGCCCGCGGCTATACGATTATCTTGAATATAATCGGGAAACTCGTTAGCATCGTCATCTGCGGAGCCACCCCAACTGCTCTTCTCCGTAACAATGAGGATGTCTTGAGTCTTCTTGAAGGAGAGACGATGGGGTGGCAGGGAAGGAGGTTGTGTTGCAGGGTTGCATTGTTGCATCTCCCCTGAAGGCATGCGACCCCATCTAACGGTTTAGCACGTGCTGCCCCAACCCCAGTCTACATAAGCTACGGGGAAGACAAACAAGGAAAGAGAAGGAAAAAAAATTGATAAAAAATCAACTGAATCTCTTATACGGTGTACGGACCGAGGAGAAGGGTCAACGGAGAAAAGAGGGGAAAACGTTTTACCTTTGTTATCAGCAGAAGATAACAATGAAGAGGGGGAAATTATATAAAAGTAAGTTAGGAAAAAAATTGGTGAAAAAAAATTTACTTTCGTAATCTTAAAATGATCCTTTCTAATCTCAGCGACGGTTTATTTTTAAACGTTATCCTAATCAACTCAGCAGACGGGTAAAGATGAAATCCATCAGTTAGATTAACTTTCTCAAAGAGAAGTTACTGTATTACCCTCTATGTCCAGATTTCGGGGTAGGGTATTCCAGAGCCCTTTAATCGATAATCATTTTTATCAATTTTTATCCTTTTTTACTAAATCACAGAATCTTGAAAATCTCAAGAGGCTTTTCGAAATCTCAAAAATTCGCGGAGATCCGTCTCTCTTAAGTTTTGTATAATGGGCTACGGCCGTAGGTCCAACCTAAACCAAATTTTCACCTAATTTATGAAAAAAAAAAAATATAGCAGGGAAAAATTTGGGCTTTTCACGCACTTATGTATGGGCAGGCTGGGCGAAGACTTCCACTTTTTCCACCTACTTAAAAAAATCAAAAAGTACAAATCTGGACGTCTTTTCTTCCTAGAAAAATTGTTTTAAGTATCAAGGTAGAAATGAGGCGCTCCGGGTACGAAGGGCGAACTCAACATCGGACAAATATTTTTTTTTCATTTTCAGATTCTAGACCTCTTGGTGAGTACACCCATATAATTTTATGTTGAGTTCGCCCTTTTTTTTCCCTTTAAATACGTAAAAACCGATATGCGGCAAAGCTCTAACTGCGATATCCGAGCGGGTACGAAGGGCGAACTCCACATCCTAGTCCACAACCCCTCCTTTTCCCATTCCAGGGCATGACATTTCTGTTGAGTTCGCCCGTAACATTAAACTTTAAAATGCTAATATCTCGAAACTAAGTTTTGTTGAGTTCGCCCTTCGTACCCGGAGCGCCTCAAATAATAAGCCGTCTACCAGAGAGATGTCCCTTTCGCCCCTGTTGAAACATTTCTCATTCATTTCGAAACATTTCTCCCTGCTATAAAAATATTTATTCCTCCAAAAATTCTTAAAAAAATATAAGGAGTACTTGGTGAAAATTTGGAGAAAATCAGGACAGTTTTTAAAATTTCAAACAGACATATCTCGGCCATTTTTGTGAAATTCGATAAAATCTCTCGTCATTTTCAAGACAACTACTAAGGGACGGTCCTATCAAAATTTGGTGGAAATCGGATAAAATTGAGGGAAAAAAGCCGGCCCATAAATCTGAACTTTAGACAGACATATCTCCGCTATTTTAGCGACTTTTTAAAAAGAAAAAAGCCCTCGTCACTTTTTAAGATACTACAAAAGGAAGATCCTGAACACATTTGGTGAAAATCGGATGTAAACAGCGACGGACGGCCGGCACCACAGACAACCTCATGATCGGCAAAGATCACTAATAGTCCTGGAGGACCCTTTTCCAGATACCGTACCACGGAGGGTATCACAATAACTTCTTTGTAGAAGTTAAAAATATATTCATGCATAATGAAACCTGAGTTAAAACTGAACACCTTACTATAAAAGAGTGCAGAAAATAAGAAAGAGTTAATTTTAAAAAGGTTAACCCGACAACAAGTGCCTCTTTTGAAAGAGCCCACACCCCCGCAACTAAAAGGGTCCTACCTGCCTACACGTTTCATGAAAGACGTTCCGGAGGAAACCACTTGGCAAAACATCGTCAAGTGTTCTATTATGGAATATAAAAAGAGTTTCCCTACGTCTAAATTGCGAAAAATCCCATTGAGAAAGTCCTTTAAAAAAAAGGGGATCAAATATTCAGTTACATTTGGAAAATTAACCGATTTTCATTTAAATGGAAATATAAAAAATGTTAATTACAAGGAGTTTCCTTCAATGAGGTCCTCTTCATTAGCATTTAGGCGTTATTTATATTCTCTTCGGAGCTATCTTTGTTACGATCCCTTCTTCAATCTCATTAGCTTTTCATTCTAAAACACCCTCCGAATCGTCCGTTGTTCGTCGCCCTTTTTTTCTTATTTTGAACAATCGAATTTTCTACTCTGAACCGGTAACGCGGACAAAGAGAGTTTCGGACGAAAACCGATTTTTTACACTCACCTGGACAGCTCAGTTGAGTCTTCTTCGACGAGTCGATCACAGCAGCGCCCATGATTTCCGAGAGCGAAGTTAGTGGAGAATCTACGTTTAGATTCATCTCCATTATAACGTCTGAAAAGGCAAAACAAACTACAATGAGAAGGCTAAACTTTCGATATTTTTTTACAGTTCATTAGGGATTAGCGTTATCAGTTGAAGTTACCTAATTTATTCTTCAGCTCACATTCTGTTAACAAAATCTATAGGATAAAACGACCGAGTAAACCAGCTGGTAGCATTAGATTTAACAATCAAAAGGGCAATAGTTTAATGACCTTGAAAGGATAAGAAAACACCAAGTTGAGCAGTGTGGAATATAATGGAATTAAGTACAAATATGGAATTAGCGAAATTCATTTTTCAGCACTCTCTTTACAAAATCAGGATAATATCGACAGAGTAAACCAGCTGGTAGCAATAGATTTGACCATTAGCTTAATGACCTTGAAAGAAAAAAAGAAAACACGGATTTGACCACCAGGATGCATTAGATTTAACTATTAAATGGCGATAGTTTAATGACCTTGAAATACACCAATTAGAGCAGCTGGATGCAATAGATTTAACTATAAAAAGGCCACTAGTTCAATAAACTTAAAGGGAAAGGTAAAACCGAGATAACCAACATGCCATCGAATTAACTATCGAAAGGTTTTTTTTCTAATAACAAAATATTAGATTAATGACCTTGAAACGGTAAGAAAACGCCAATTTGAGCAGCTGGGTGCAATAGATTTAGCTATAAAAAGGGCACTTCAATGAACTTTAAGGGAAAGGTAACACCGAGATAACAAGCATGCCATCGAATTAACTATCGAAAGGGCAATAGTGAAAGAGAAAGAAAACACAGAGTTGACCAGCTGGCTGCAATAGATTTAACAATTAAAATTGGCTATAGTTTAATGACCTTGAAAGGGTTAATAAAACACCAATCAGAGCAGCTGGGTGCAATAGATTTAACTATAAAAAGGCCACTAGTTCAATGAACCTAAAGGGAAAGGTAACACCGAGATAACCAACATACCATCGAATTAACTATCGAAAGGTTTTTTCTAAAAACAAAATATTAGATTAATGACCTTGAAATGGTAAGGAAACGCAAATTTGAGCAGCTGGGTGCAATAGATTTAACTATAAAAAGGGCACTTCAATGAATTAAAGGGAAAGGCAACACCGAGATAACCAGCATGCCGTCGAATTAACTATCGAAAGGGCAATAGTGAAAAGAAAGAAAACACCGAGTTAACCAGCTGGTTGCAATAGATTTAACCATCAAGGTCAACATGCAAATGGAAGGTCCTTTTAAATTTAAAAGCCAGACATCGTTTTTTTTTCTAATAACAAAATTTGTAAAAGGGGGGAAAAACCTTCGATTTAAAGGATCAAAAGTTCAATGAAAGGTACCTAAAGGGAGTGAAGACCGAAATGAGAAGGGAATAAAAAAAACTGTTCAGACTTCGAGGAAACCAGAAATGCCAAAAGGAAACCCTTTACCCTA
>JACGAQ010002360.1:0-42473 GCA_014119065.1 Orius insidiosus
TTGGAAGACTCGAAAATCACGGAAACGTTCACGTATGGAAGACTTGATTAACGTGGAAGACGGGGATGATTACATGACGCGTTCCATATTCCGAATGTCAGGGGGTTCCGGTTTGAAAAGAGTCTGAGCCGCGACAAAATCGGACTCATGACACCTTTAAGACCCCGACTTCGGAATATCGAGGATCGAGAGGAAGGACTCGCAATCAAGTTCGGATTTGCACACTAGGAGGAAAGAGGAAGAGGGAGAGGCGGATCGATTGAGTAAACGGGAACCGCGCACGACCCGTTCTGCCCCTCTCAACTCGTTTATGTCACCCTCTAATGACCAACCTTCCGATATGGTTTTTGGGTACAAAATATCATCATGAAGAAGGTAAAATCTTAGAAGCCACGGTGAACCAAATCGGAAAAATAGCAACAAAATTCGTCTAATTGGCAGAAATGAGTGAAATTTTCTCAACTGACAAAGGCTGTAGATGAGGGATTCAGCAGTCACTAATAGAAATAAAGCTTCAATGAATACTTTTGTGGAACCCTATCGGGATATGTAGATAAAAACCATTAAAAATAATTAGGAAAGGTCCAAATCCCAAGGGCATTTCGCGTGTTCCACGCGCCAGAAAAAGCATGACAGCTAGAGATACGTAAAACGCAGCTGTATGAAAGTTAGCCAAGAAAATAAGAAAAATTGTCAATAGAATGCATAGCTAATGACATAATGGCTCTTCAATTTTATAGGTCAAAATCCTTTAAGAAGCCCTTTAAGTGGTAATTGGAAATCACTAATCACATTACGAAATCATATCAAGACTTAAGCCCATCTTTAAAAATTCAACATATTAATAATAAAAGTTGGAACAGCCTGTAAGACCTACGAACGATCCCTGTCCATATGCTGCCTGATCACGATACAAGATAGTACAGACAAAGATGTCTTCTTGAAGATGCAAGACGTGCCAGCTGCATTTTGGGCAAAATGAGATTTTTATTGAATATGAAGCAAATCTACCGGCGTCGGTTAGTTGACTGGTTTTGTCACCATGATAGCCATGATAGCACCATGAGCATCTTCAACGACAATGTCATCATACCTTCTCATCAATGGATGAAAAAGACACGAACAACTTTGGGAAAAGCAATCAATTTAATGGTATTATTAAATAAAGATGTTTTTATTTGATGTTAAAATAATGAAATGCACTGTTCAAGTTCTTCTTATCTGAGATCATTAACGTTAAGACAGTCAGGAATTGACTGCAGCTTCAGCCAAAGAAGCCAAATAGCATCAGGAATTGACTGCAGCTTCAGCCAAAGAAGCCAAATAGCGTCAGGAATTGACTGCAGCTTCAGCCAAAGAAGCCAAATAGCGTCAGGAATTGACTGCAGCTTCAGCTAAAGAAGGCAAATAGCGTCAGGAATTGACTGCAGTTTCAGCCAAAGAAGCCAAATAGCGTAAAATGGTATAGGTGTGACATTTTTTCGAAAATCAAAAAAAAAAATTCAAGATTTGTTGACATTACAGGATAGAGCAGTTTCAAGAGGTAGTCCTTCTTCTGTTAAAACTGATATTGGTTCTAGATTTTTTATAATGATTGAGGATTCATCTAATTTTAACTGCTGTTGCTTGATACACTAAGACAAACTGGGATTTTTGTGCGGACTCTTTGTCGCAGATGATCAGATTCATGCTGCAGACTCTTTGCCTAGCAACAATAGCTCCTGAAATCGTGTAGGCTTCTAGCTTGCTTCTGAGCAGCAGCCCTTTGCTATTTTCTATCGCCCTAGCAACCTCAATCATTTGGCCACGAGCAACCCTTTTACCCCATTTTTCTTGCCCCCTCTCCGATATTTGGACGTTTTCCTCCTTACAGACATTCCAATATGAATCCCAGATGAAGCAGTGCGACAAAGAACACCAAGGGTTTACTAGGCTTCAGACGAAGATTCCTCCTTGGTGTTCTTTGGGGAAAAACGTTCAAAAATTACTTACATTAGGCGTCCATATTCGTCCCTTTGCTGTTCTTCAAGTTTAGAGTCATTTTTGATAAGCATTGCTCGGTAAGCTGCAACTTTTGAAGCGATTTCATCCTCAGAATATCTATAATAATGACAATTTAGTTAACAAACTTTTTAACAAATCGCATCAACTTACCCTTGCTGTTCAAGAACTTCTTCAAGTTCGATACATTTGATTTCAATTTTTCTCTTCCTTTCATGGTCGAGTATCTCGATATTAGGCTGTTTATTTCCAGCGGAGTCGATTTTGTCTAGATCGCTTTCTGTTCGGTAGTTTTGCTTCTCCTTAGGTTTTTTGACGAGGGCAAAGTTCCGCTGGACGTATCCGTTTGTTCCGGAACCCCTCGCCGTCGTCAATCCTATCCCGTTGTACATGATTCACCCTACAAGGAATAAATCATTAATTCAAAATCATATGATCAAAATCCAAATAAAGAATCGCCTACACCATCAAATCTTAAGTTTTATTTAAAATAGGCATTTCTAGAAACGACGTAAAAAACGTATAAACTTAAACAAACACTTAAACCGACGCATGTTAAAAGAGGTTAAAAAAATAGAATACCTTTTATTTTCCACAATGGAAACCTCAATTCTTCAATAGAAATCTGCTTAAAAGATCCATTTTGTAATAAATTTTTGAATTAAAACGTAAAAAATCATTGCGGTCTCGGTGATGACCCGCTGCTCGTGCGCGAAACGTCGCCGACAAGGAAAGTAATAATTTAAAGGATAAATAAAATAAAAATGGAGGTCAAAAACTTAACTAATTTTAAGTATAAAAGGTAACTTTGAAAATATAAGGATAAAATAGCGGTGAGTATTGATTTTTGTAAGATAATTATGGTAGTGAAAAGAAAACGGAAAACAACTGATTCTGAGGAAGTTTGGACTGCAATCGCATAGATTCTTTAGTTCTATCATTCTCCGCTAGGTCCAGCCTCCACTTTAACGAAAATGCCTCTGCAGTAAAGTTTTTGCTGTGAATTCTAATTTTTAAAGTTTTGATTAAGATTTTTTCCTAGTTTCTTTAGATTTTAAAATTTGATGCATATTAGAAAGTTTAAATGGAGATGTGCCTAACAGTGTTGGCAAGACTGTATCTCCCGCCAAAATCTCTCGCTTCTTAAAATTGGACAAGCAAGGTCCTGTCGCCATTTTCTGCATAGATCTTCATCATAGGTAGGTAAAATATTTATTTTATCCTTTAAATTAGACAAATGGGTGGTTTTTAGGGACATTGATAAAATAAACGAATAAATAAACAATATTTTAATAATATACAAGTAGATACAATTTATATTTACATAAATACATAAAATGTTAGCACCAGTTTGAATCTACATGGATTCGATGGCCGTTTCCGAGAACAGAATGCGAGTTTGAGATTTGCGAAGAAAGTTTGTGGCTACTTTGAGATATTCCATTTTTGAGAATCTGACCGTTGATAGGGATTGGTGGAGCTTCTCCTTTGTGGGTCCTTTTTAAAGATTTTTTCTCGTTTTCCATGGATTGTAGGCTAGTCGCACGATGAAGAGAAAGGCGAATTGGCTTTTTGGGTGGGACTGGTCGGATTTTGTCGTGTTTTTTGTAGTAGCGGACGGAACTTTCGGAACTGCAGTCGTTGTGGTCTCGGATGTAGCTGGGTTCGGAATCAAAGTCGAATTTTGGACTTCGCTTTTCGAGGAATGTAAAAAGAGAAGAACGAGCTTCTCGAAGATGTTTTTGCCTCTCTTCTCCATGTAGGTGATCGGTTGAACGATCGTGATGATGACGGTGCTTACGAACCGGCACTGTGGCCTCAGATTCTGACAAATTTGCATTTCTTTGAGAAATTTCTTTTTTCCTCTTTGGCTTTTCAATAAAAACGTCCATAGATTTGGTACTTCTTTCATCGCTTTGCTTCGGACGATCGTTTTTTTCTAATCCTAAAAATAAATGTTAGAGTCTTCTAAAAACTATGACTTACCAGGTAAATTAGCGACAAGAGCGACTTGATTTCCTTTCTGAAAGACCTGTGGGGTCGCAGTGCTTTTATTCTCTTGCTCGTTCTAATAGTTCTGCTACTTGTTCTTCCAAATATGATATTCTATGTGTCAACCTAAGGTTATCACTTCTGAAGCTGTCTCTTGTTCTTTCTGCTTCACCAGCTTTTTCTTTGACTACTGAAAGTTCTGCTTGGAGATGCGACATTATCTGTTCAGGTCGTTGCGAATGTTTCCTCATGACCACAATCTGCGCAGGACTTGGTGAAATACTTAGCAGACGATTTATATCCTCTTTGCCTTTTCCAACAACCAATTTTCCATTTACTTCCAAAAGTCTAATAAATCATAATCAGTTTTTCATTAAATTAGAATCATTGTAATACCTGTCGCCTTTAAACAATCCTGAACCGTCAGCAGCCCATTCTATAAACAGCGCCCCTTCTTCTCGTTGACCGGCGCCAAATTGTGGACTTTTCGCATCATACATCAATTCTACACCAATTAAACTCACAGCAGAATTCCCAATGTAGCTAAAGAAGCATAGATCAAAATGATAATAGAAGAGCTAAAATTTTATTTACCTAAATAGTTTGTAAGGAAACAACGTTTTCCTCAAGACAAGACTGAAGATTTCGGCTTTCTTCTAAAATTGTTAATAAATTAAGCTCTTCTCTTCCCAACTGGTATTCAAGCTCTGCTTGTTGAATTCTTACATCGATATTGCTGAAAATGAAGTTTTAAAATCAAGAAAGAAAAATTAAGATTTCTGCATACTCAGAAATATCGATTGTATCCAGGGCAATTTTGATATTTTTAATCGCTAGCCTCTTGGAATCAAGCTCGGATTTGAGCCGCACAAGTTTCTCTTGGATCGCTTTTTTTTCTTTGTCGCTTAGCCCATTCTGCAAAGGCCTCCCTAGGGAGCTCCAACCATTTTTTACACTGAAACATTTTTTAAAAAATTGTATAACTGTTAATTTTAAAAAACAACTCTCTAGAATGCTAATTTGAGTTTCTCTGGAACAGTTCATGAAAATTGGAAGATAATTAAACATAATATTGGTAAAAACGAGTTTCTATAAGGCCAAATTATTAAAAAAAATTTTTTTCAAGTTTCACAGTTGAATTTTTTGGAGTAATTTAAAACTTAGAAATAAAATTATTTTGCATTTAAATTTTATTGCGTCTATATTCCGCAAGAAGTTGATTTTACTATCAAACAATTAACCAATAATAGAGGAAGAAATGGCTGTGATAACGGGTATCTCACGACGCGTTTCGGCTTAAAAAGCCTCGTCAGGTGAGCTATTCCCTCTATCACAATCATTTCTATCTTTTCACTGTGGACCTATCTCCAAGAGATTTAGTGGAAACAGCGGGAAGCCGGAAACAAACCGTCTCCCTAAAGCTCACCGCCACCGTTCTCCAAGAGATAGAGCCACTCACCACCTCATTATTGGTCTTTAATTTTTATGACAGATTTGCTGCCATTAATTTACATTTACATAGGCGGCGGTGAGCTTTAGGGAGAAGGTTTGTTTCCGGCTTCCCGCTGTATCCACTAAATCTCTCGAGATATGTCCACAGTAGATAGAAATGATTATGATAGAGGGAATAGCTCACCTGACGAGGCTTTTTAAGCCGAAACGCGTCTTGAGATACCCGTTATCACAGTAATTTCTTCCTCTATTATTGGTTAATTGTTTGATAGTAAAATTATTTGCTAAGATTACCTGTGCATGACGTTTTCCTTGTCTTTAAATGCTATTCGTAAATTTTCGAATTCTCGGCTGACATCTTTATGACCATTAGTTTGGTTGTTACTGAACAATTTGGTTCGCTATTATTGATAAAAATATTATTAACAGCGATGCTATTTGGCGTCGAAACTGGCTGAGGTGGAATAGGCGTACTGGCTGTACTTCCCGATTTTTTCCGCCGCGGCGTCGTCGACAAAGACACTTCGATGCTTGCCATCTGAAATTAAAAAAAGAAAAACTTTAGAAATATTTCACGTTCACATGAGAACAAAGGGCGTAAAAAATTGAAAATAACCGGTTTTTTTTTGTTTGGTGAACACAGTACCGTAAAATTGAGGGGTAATTTTTTTTAAGCTATACAAATTCGTAATAAATACCTGAGGGCAGTCCTTTCGCCATAAAGACAACTGGACATACTTACAACATAACATACTCTCGAAATAAAATGGACATAAAATGGAGGATAAACGGTCAAATCGAAGTATTTTCAACATAAAATAACCTCTAAATAAAACGGAAGAAATAGAAAACTGTTTAAACCGTTTTAAAGGATCTTGCAACTCGACATAATCTCGAAATAATCTCGAAATAATCTCAACATAACAATTAGCGGCGAAGAGGGTGACGGGAGCGTGACTAACTCGGAGTTACGACACATCCGCGCCACTAGCGTCTACGTGACTGACTATAGGCTGACAGGCATGAGGCACACCCCCCTACTTCCTCGCCACCGTTCATTCTCGGAAGTCGAAACGTTAAAGGAGCAACCAAGTACTTTTATCATTGTTTAATTTTAAAATTAAAACTTTCATTCATTACTACACAGCTCTACGAAATATATTTGATCAGCTCGTTTTGTGACACAAGGGGGTTAATTTTTTTTCCTCTCGCGAGGATGTGCTCGTTTTATGGCAAAAGGGGGTTAATTTTTTTCCTCTCGCAAGGATGCTCGTTGTATGACAAAAGGGGGTTAATTTTTTTTCTCGCGAGGATCAGCTCGTTTTATGACACAAGGGGGTTGATTTTTTTCCTCTCGCGAGGATTGCTCACCCTGTAGGGCGAGGATCAGCTCGTTTGGACACAAGGGGTTAATTTTTTTCCTCTCGCGAGGATGTGCTCGTTTTATGGCAAAAGGGGGTTAACTGTCAGCCTATAGTCACGTAGACGATAGGGGCGCGGATGTGTCAGACTTCCGAGTTAAAATTATATTCGCCCTTGGGCCCGCCGTCCCCTTCAACCCCTCCACGTTATGTTCATTTATTTCGAGATTATTTCGAGATTATTTCGAGATTATGTCGAGTTGCAAGATCCTTTAAAAACGGTTTAAACCGTTTTCTATTCTTCCGTTTTATTTAGAGGTTATTTTATGTTGAAAATACTTCGATTGACCGTTTATCCTCCATTTTATGTCCATTTTATTTCGAGAGTATGTTATTGTAAGTATGTCCAGTTGTCTTTATGGCGAAAGGTATGTACCCAAATACCTTGGCTTCTAAAGTTTCCAGTTGCGCCATTCGTGGCTCCAAAGGCCCATTACCTTGGTGAAGCGCCCCCTGTAAAGAAATAAAATTTTAAAATGTATCATTTTGCCCAGCATTCAACTATAGAGATTATTTAAGTAATAAAATATTTCCTCCAACGATATTTTATTCATAGAACAAATTGCTTTTTATACATTTTTTTTCAATCGATAAATATAAAAAAGCAAACATTCATTTATTCATTCATTTCCTGGTTTCGCGACCTTTGGATATTATAAATCTTCCAACTTTCCGACCTATAGCCGAGGGTGAGATGTTCTTTTAAAAACCGCGGCCTTTCCATTCTCCAAACTGGGTAATTTAAAACCCGACAAACGTAACATTTTTTTTCTTTCGTTCTTTTCTTATTTCGCGTAGGCGTTTTTGACAGGGACTTCATTTGTTTCACTTTCCCGACGTACGTGCAAGGACTTTCCACTTAGGCTACTGTCAAATTACAAAGGCGTTTATTGAAAACAAATCGAAGTAAATAAAATAAAAAAAACTTCCTATTCACCTTCTTGTCATAGAAAACTAGCTTATTTTCTCCAATGACTTCTGAAACCCCTTTCATTATTCAGGATGTAAATAAAATTGAGGTAGACCACCGCTTTTATTTCAACAAAAAACTAAGCCAAACCACTAATTAGAATGTAATCTTATTTTTGAAAAACGATGCAGAAATCTGAGGTTTTTCCGCATTTTTAAAAACTAGAACAACCAGGTTCTCTTACAAAGTGATATTGAGGCTCTAATTTTAAAACAATGACTTTGAGAAAACCATTCTTTTAACTATGAGAATGTGAAAATCACTGTATTTGCTGTAGAAATATCACAGCTTTTCTCTTTCTGTAAATCGGGAGACTTTCGATTTCAACGCCAAATTACAAGTTGATCTAGAGAAAACGAACGAAAATTTATAAAATGTTTCGATTTATAAACTTTCACAGCTTTTTGTTTTTCGGCAGGGGGCCGAAAAATAGAAAGAAAACATCGCGTGATTTGAGAAGTGAAGGCTTGTTAATTCTTGTTAATTCTCCCAGCAACTTTGGGGTATCAACGAACTATCTATGGGGAGACCCCACCTTTTGTGCCTTTGCCTTTGCGAAAACTATTTCGTTGACCTAAGTGACTTTTTGCTTTTATGCCAAGTTTGTAATCTTTACGCAATATAAAGCCATGTTAAGTAGGTGCTCGGTTCTTATCTTATTGATAAGTTTATTAAGAATGTTAGGACACGACCATTATTAAAAAAGTACAATCATTTCTTGCAGATAAAAAGGAACGCCCTTTGGTCTTTTGTTATTCACCGTTACTTTATTAATCGGCTATTGAGCCATTGGACGCGATGTTCGGACCTTTTGGAATTTTTAATCAAGTTAGCCGTGTACAGTTGAGGTTTGAATTTTTAATATTCATCCGTCCAGTTTCAATTTCGTCCTTGACAGTAACACGAACCGTCGGTTTTGAACACTTTCTAATATTGTTCACTGGGTTAAGCAAGAGGTCGAAGTCAAGGACCTCGCCTTGCGGAACTCAGGTGACTAAAAAGTTTCGGTGAAGAAAAGCGTTGAGAATCCGATATTTCCTAACTTGACGGACAAGCCATAAACTTTTTTGTTCTTGTTGATTAATATGGTCAACGGATGCTCTCACATTAGGTGGCATATCAGAGACATCAAGAAAAAAACCGGGAGTGCCTTTGGATGTCCTTAACATCTAAACGGGAGATCAGCTTTATCAATCAAACCGTCACCTGACCGGAAAGCCCGACGGCATCAATAAAACTTATATAATTCACACAAAATCATTTTCATTATTTATGAAGCTCGATCGTGTTTCACCGCAGGGGGTTTCAATACTCGGACGTTTACTAATTGGACCCTTATTGAGATTTAAAAAGTAAATAAAAAGTCAATTTTCTGCTTTAGTATTCTGTAATACATCACGCTCACGTTTTTCATAAAGATCGCTGAGGTCAAAAACAGGATGGACTAAAATAACCTGTTGCAAAACAACTTGATTGAAAATGTCTAAAATAAAAAAGTTGTTTTTTTGACCTTGAAAAAAGAACTAGATTGGCAAGTACATTGATTTTATAAAGCGGTAAAGGATGAGCTGAGGGGAAAAAAAGCGATAGAAATTCCAATATATCTACAGGAAATGACACAAGAAAGCTCCACTGTTCTAATAGTTATGGGTTAATACAGAAGGCTTATTTGAGAAAAGAGGAAGAAAAAGGCACTCCAAATATGTCGAAAAGTCTTTACGTATTAATTAGGTATTGCGGCGTATGGTGATGGTAGGAATATTAAGCAGATTGTTTCAATTTAAGATTTAATGGGACCGACGCCTTTTTGATGTTTTACAACCAGCAATAAACTAATTGTCTAGTAGTTGTCGACATGGGGCAGTTAAAAAAGGGCGACCTCGTTATATCTCAAGATCGCGCCTATGTAATAGAAAACGGTCGATCTACGCCTCGAGGGTCTCGCACCTCATGCACACGCTATCTTCCCGCGATAGACATCAAACGCGTGGGCGCTACTGCCTCTCGACACTTACACCGACCCCTTCAGTAATTTAAAACTCACATAAAATTGGCCACCCAACAAAGCAAAACGCTGAAAAAAACTGAGGCGAGAAACCGAAAAAAAGTTAAAAAATGTCAGTCATCATAACAGCTTATTTTTCCAATTTTTTTTTTCAACTGACATTTTCGACGTTACATGACTTGAATATTCTTTTTTGTATAAAAAGAAATTAATAGGTGCATTATTTCCTGAAGAGCGAGGAAGCAATTATTTCGTCTTTCCTCTCAGTACTCCCATACTTAAAGAAACTTCCCTGGAAAACAGATTTTGATCTCTCTTCACCGTTATATTCCCGCGTTCTTTTTTCTTCACAGCACGAGGACTGCTGTGTCTGAGCTTCTCCGTAGGTTGTGGCAAGTCCTTGGCATATGCCCGGCGCCCGTTCGCGGCATCTCATTTATTGTATTCTAATTTCCACCCGATATAAAGCCATTTAGTTACGACACTTAGCTCCGGCTAAATAATTACAGGGTATCTATAATTTGTAAGATTTCTTATTCATGGAATACAATATGCAAAAGTGATTACGAAACTTTTTTCCCCTATGTATCAATTTTGAACAATCAAAAGTTTGATAAAACTAGAGAGGCAGAAAAAAAAGGAATGCGGTTGCTTCTACGGAATTAGTTTTAACAACATGATAGCCCAATTTGTCCTCTGAAGCCGCCTTTGTCGATTTGCTAACTTTTAAAAAAGGTTCAAACAGTATTTTTCCTTCCAAAAAATCTCGCAGTACACTAAGAGGTCAAGCCACAACAGAAAACCAAATTTGGATGCGAAATAATTTTACCTTAAAAACTCTCTCCTTCATCGCGACTATTGTTGAGACTTGAAGAAACAACATTATACTGGAAGATTAATTGAAAAAAATGATTCGAAGTAAAAGAGGGGATGCTAGTGTGAAAGTTTAGGACCCAAAGTTGTTAATTATTAAAAAAAAGTTGAAAAAAGAAAAACTAAGGAGGGGCGTGAGAAATGATATATCACTTTCATATTTTAAAAAAATAACTACGAAGTTATCTTTTAATAAATCAATTTTTATGTTAATTATTTTTATGAAATGACAATTCAATTTTTATTTTTTACTTTCTAGTTTACGATCAAGGGTTACCAACTCGGAAGTCGTAATTTGTGATATTGAAAAAGAAAGGACTTTCTAAGGTAATCTAAAAAGTAATGATTTTATGAAATGCACGTTATAAAAAAAGGAGTGATTTGTCATGTTGAATTCCATTCTAATTGCTGTCCTGAATGTTATTAATTAGTCTATCCGGTTATGGCATTGTGAAGGACGGGCGAAGAAGGAAACATATATTAATGGACGATTATCGCCTTTAAAATTGTTTTAAATCTTCGTGTACAATTTATAAAACCGGACGTATAAAAAATTGGTAAACATTCCGTAATAACTTGAAGTACGAGGGCCAACGGTGATTCCCTCAAGGTTGCTAAAGAATGGGTAGAAAAAAAAATTCTCAGAGGCGTATAATTTGAAGTCTGTTCGAGAAAAAAAGAGAGAAGGCACTGATGAGTCTTGACAATAATTAATACACGGGAGCATTTCGAAAAAGCGGTTCACCAAAATTATACGTTTCGAGACCTTTCGTCCTCCGCAGTACCTGGACCGAAAAAAAACCCGAAAAATCTTTATCAACAATTTTAAAGGAACAAAATATCAATTGAAGCTTCATAGAAAATTTTGCGGTCCCTCATTTCTATAAGACACGTGAATTATAGCTATTTGCCTACTCAACCCCAAAACCCCTAAAAGTAAGGGTTTTAGCGAAAAATGTCGGATTCGTGTTGAATGGAATTTTAAAAACATATTAGGACACACAGGGTTACCACAATAATCCCCCCCATTTTAATTTTAATCCTGAGCTCAGTATATTAAACTAAGGCAGAATAAACCATAAGCGTTCTCACCGTACATGTCTCAACCGGTTCCGTGGTGTAGTGGTTATCACATCTGCTTTACACGCAGAAGGTCGCCAGTTCGACCTGGCCGGAATCAATTTTTTGCTCGTTTTAAAGATATTTTTTATAAATTATTTGTTCTGGTAGATTTTCTTTCAAGGAATTTATATAATTAATTTATTTTTCTACTCACCAGTGATATTGAGCGCTGATTCGCTAAATTATGTCTTTTTTTGAATCCTCGTCGTAGTAATCGGAGTACAAAATACTTTTTTTAGAAGCTCTATAAAAAAAAATTAAAAAAGAAAAGATTTTTTAAATTTATTACCTTATTCCTTTGTTATATCTTCGCACTTCTCCGATATGGGAAGCTGACCCCATCCTCGTCATTTCTTCTGAAATAAAATATAATTTATAAAAAATTGTTTTAAGATTGGCAAAACTGACAAGGAAAAAATGAGACGATTTATTCCACCTATGATAACTGAAAAGATGGCAAAAAACTCGTCTGACTGGCTTAAGTGGGTGTAACTCGTAAGTCTTTTGAAAATTTTGAACATTTTTCTTTTTTGAAAAAAAGCAGGCCCAATTTGTCCCGTCTGAATGTCTTTATTTGCCGATAATTGGTCCAATGAAATATTACTTTTGAAAAACGGAAATGTAAAAACTACAAGATTTTTCAATCAAGCTAAAACTTTTTTTTTTTTTTCTTCCGTGAAGGACATTTTAATCAGGCAAAAATTGGGAAAACCTCCCATTTTCTGACACTATTAATTTTAACTTTTTAAAAGAATCCCTAGGCCACAGAGCCCATATTTCTACCTTGACACTTCGAAAAATTTTCGGAAAAAAAATATGAAAATTTTTCAAAAAAAAAAAAAACCGGAAAATTTTTCAAAAAAAAATCTCGGAAAATTAAAAAAAAAAACTCGGAAAATTATTCGAAAAAAAATTTTAACTTCCCCCTTCTTATTCTTCCCCCTCCTTTATACTTTCCCTCCCTTATACTTCCCCCCTTCGTTACTTTCGTTCCTTATACTTCCCCTCCCATATACTTCCCCTCCTATATGTTACTCTTTAAGAAGTTTTCGTTGGAAGCTCTTCAAACCAGTACTTTTTATTGTTACAAAATTCTAATTTTTCCCCTTTTTGTTTAAATCCCAATGACGTACTTAAAAGAAAAATAGTTATTATTTATTAATATTACAAGTAGAAAGTTTTTTATTTTTTATTATTATTTCGCGGTTATTCAAGGATTTTAAACAGTTGTTTCATTGTCCAGAACGTCCTGGGAAGAAACTAAATCAGGAATTTCTAAAAAAAAAACCACGATTACAATGAAAATAGCAACAAAAAACAAGGTCATATTTTACTTTTTTCCATTTCCGTCCATCAAAATCCCACGTTTTGTCAGGCCACGGACGCCGGATTCCAGCCATTTGGAAGGTGGGAAAAGGGACTTTTCGTACAGTTTGCTCAATTTGTTTTCGTCGTTTTTCGGGCGGAAACCTACGTCGGGCTTGGCTTTAAAAATGAAAAATTGCCTCTTAATCATCGGATTAGCATTAATCAGTGTCGCCCTTGAATCAAAAGTTGATCGGACAATTTAATAAAACCTACAACTTATTTTAAAAAAAAGTTAAGTCCAATATCGTCTTTTTTTATGGCAAAATAAAACCGGCCATTCAGTTCAAAGACATCATCAGATATCGAATCTTCTAGTTACGACCTACGCTCGAGTATATTTTTTTCTTCAACTAATTAAGTCATTGAGCTAATTAAAACTGAAGGTCGTTCTTTTATAAAATTTTAGACGTTGATTAAGAGGTTAGAAAAAAAAAGACTTAGGTAAACTTTTAAAAATAGCTATTTTTATTATTATCTTATATTTTGTCAACAATCAAGTTGATACATCCGTTACCGGCATGCATTATTTAAAACAAATATGAACAATTATTTTGTTTGGTCAAAAAATTTTACATTAAAAAAATATCTTTTTACTTATCAGAATCTTTTTTCTTTGGTATGAATGCTAGTTGAAAATCGAGATCGAGATTTTGTCCCAAAGAGGAGAAAATTTCTTGTTTTTTCTTTTCGGCTTTTTCCGCGAGATAAATGACAGGGCATAAGTCGGAAATGTCTTTGACGTTGGCTTTTGGCTCGGCTAAGAAAGACCTCATGCCGTCTTTGAAAATGAGCATGACAGAAGAACCGTCTTCTGGCCTTTCGTACGGTCCAGAATTTTTAGCTTGGTCTAAGACGTGGGAAAGTGTCTGTATTGCGTTTTCGATGCATCTGACAATGACGTCTTTATCTTTGATTTCGATGCAGCAAGGCTGATCGTTTGTTTCCGGCGTTTCCGCAAACGGGTTGAATTTCAATTCATCCATAGACAAATTGCTGAGTGAGTCAGGAAGTTTGGCCAGGGTTGTTTCAAGCATCGATTCTCTGTCCATTTTGAGAAACTTCCAATTCCATGTACCGAAAAGTTGGTTTAGAGCATCCTCGTCGACGAAATCCGGCTCTTCGTCGATGTTGGAAAGTTCGGGTGGAGAAAACGGTTCTTCCGGCGGTCGTCTGAAGCGGAGAGGGACCGGTTTGACGACGAGCTGCGTCGCTGAGGGTATGGGGGCGTGTGGACGGTACCGTTCGGACTCGAGCGGCTCGGAAACTCCGCCGCTAAACGTATACCGAACTTCTGTATTCGCCCTCCATTCTAAAGACGCTGAAGTGATAGTTTCTGAGGGCTAGGCTTTTTGACGCATTTTTCATTCCGGACGGACATGAGTCTGGACCTCCTTCGAGCAATAAAGAGGTTTTAACTTTTTAGGGCTACTTGAAGTGGCTCCCTCAGGTACAGGATTTTTATGGGGTTGCTGATGCTTGAGAAAAGGCGGAAGAGAATATCGTCGCAATCTTCTCGGCGAAAGAGATTCGCCACTTTCTTTCGGATCCTGCTTTTCATCATCCTTTTTCGGCTCCATTTAATCTAAAATGCAATTTAATCTTCAACAAATTCTACACTACAAGTTAATTGAAAAAAAAAATTTGACAAAAAACTTACCTTAATAAAATTCGCGCACGTCTTAGGCCTGCTTCTCCTGAACTGATAACAGTGATGTTTACGTCATCTATATAAATCCTTAATAGTGAACACAAAGTTTACAAATATTGCTTTTCTTTCCAATAAACTACAATTTTTAATTTAATTTTCGAAAACCGAAAATTAGGCCTTTTTTTAAAACTTGATTTTGGCTGAAGTGTAGCTTCCATTTAGCGATTTCAACGGCGCTGTTTCGTTTTAAATTAGCTGAAATCGTAGGATGAAAAAAGCTCGTTTAACGAACTTTCGTAAACGCAAATTACGCAATTCACATGGGAAGAGAAAGAAAAAAAAGTATCCTAAGGCCCAAATCATCATCAAAAGGCTATTGGAATATCGGATAATCCCCGTGACCTATTATTAAATTCATTGCCATATTTTGAGTTTTTTCCCTCTGGCAGTTCAGAAAAGGTTAAAAGGTTAAACGTTTCAAAACGATATTCCGGCAAAAAATCATTTAGATCTCATTTTATGTAATTCACGGTTTTCTGAAGGCGTTTTTTTTTCTTCTCGAGTGTCGAAATTGGGTCGTAAAATTAAGGAAAAAACTTGTCATTCTGAATTCCAGTTCCAATTTCAACTTCGTCATCTCTTCTGAATTTACGAGTCATCGATTTGATGAGTGGAAAAAGAAGGCGAGAACTGAAAGTTTTCCCTCGTGGAAATCTTTTAGAATTAATAAAACCTGGACAGCCTTGGAAGTTTATAAGAAATTTGATCGGGGATAAAAAATAACTGAATGCCAATATCTGTTACGATTGAATAAGCTTATGGAAACTTGTGGGTGACGCCAAAACTGCAAGCCTGAATGTCCGCAACTTAACTTTTTTTCCCTTCCTTGAAAATGACGTTCTTTCGACCTTCACCCGCTTCATTCTAACGGATCCTTCAGTTGAAGGAAAGACTAGAAATTCAAGAAGCGATTTAAATAGAGAAATTTAAAAAGTGATTAGAGGGTGGCCGGATCCCCGTAATTATTCTCTCCCGGTTCCGCCTCAGGTCGTTTCCCCACATCGAAGCCGAGATACGCACGTACTCGAAACCCGACCGGCTTCAAGAAAAAAAACTCGACTCATCTCATGAAAAAACCCGTCCAATGGATTTAAATGCTAATTTAATTTTTTTTAAACTGGAAAGATTATAAGAAATCGATCAAAAAAATTATTTCATCCTAAAAAATTATTACTAACGGCATTTTGACGGCATTTTTTGCGATTTCCATAAAACCCTAAGCTTCTTTTACCCTTATAAAAATGAAAATTGAATTTTTAAATTTGAATTTTTTTTAAAATTGAAAATTGGCTATAAAAATTGAAGTTTTACATGCGATTTTCATCCCGCAATAAGGAAACGAAGAAAAATGTTCGTATTAACATAAACAGAAAATGAAGTTTCTTCCTTATATTTTTCTTCCCACATCTACTGCTGGAGGAAGATCACGGACAATTTAAGTATGCGGAGAACAGCCCTTCCATAAAAAACAGTAAAACTAAAACAATTTCGTCCCCCAAACACGTTCCTATTTTTTGTTAATTCAAATTCTTTATCATAAATGCAAAATTGTTTCGAAAATGCGTAGGAAGCTAAAAATTCTTATAGATTAATGTATTCTTTTGTCAAGATATGGCGTTTCTTGGCGGGATAAAAAGGCCTTTGTTCAAATTCCTGAAGAATTTGCACGGAATCGGCATTCTTCGAGGGTAAAATTGCAAAATAAAAGCGATTATAAAGTCTAGAATCTAGACGAACAAAGGAAGCCACTTTTTTTTCTATTAAATTTTTTAAAATTATAATTATTTTAAAAACAAATGCAGGAAGAGGCGAGCTATACAAACCCGGGGTTAATAACTTTCAAAGTAACCGGTTTGAGAGATGAATGGAACCGTGTTCTTTACACCGAGAGCATCCTTAGCGGAAAAGATGTCATGAAAAACGACAAATTGGATTAAGCTTACCTCCACATTTAATCATAGGTCATTGAAATCCATGGTTAATCTGTAACAAATTACAACAATTTAAAAAAGAATCTCAAGGAATCTAACATTTTTTGGACGAAAATTATAGGGATCTCTTTTCAGTTTAATGAGTACGTTGGGAACAAAGTTGTGTCTAATCCAGTAATTAAAAAAGAAAAATTAAAATATGAAGAACTTCTCTAATGATTTAAATTCTTAGAGACCATCAAGCACCTGAAGATTTCACCCCTTGAGTGCACCTTATTTTGCGGTTTCTTTCATTTTCTATTTTTGAACCCAAATATCTTAGTAAAGCCGGATCTTTTTGCTCAAGTAGAACAAACTTTTTTTTTCTTAAAAATAATAAATTACATTTTTGGCATATTTTTGACAAGTAGAACAAACTTTTTTTTTTTCTTAAAAAATAATAATTACATTTTTGGCATATTTTGGTGTAGGAAAAGGGAAATTATTTCTCATACTTGATTCTCACGATCCCATCCGATGTCAGGGTTCACATGAATAAATACCTCCGGAAATACCTAATGAGGTATAAAAGCTCAATGGTCAAATGGCGCAAAAAAATTTTTCCCCCCACAAGAAGACTGTCGCCTGTAATGAATCATCTTTGCGGTCTTGAGGATGACTTGCCTCAAAATTCTTGAGATTCTTCCAAAATTTTTTTTATTGTCCGTTTTAGTTGAATAACCTCATATTCAATTCTTGATCGGTTTTTAATCACGATCTTTCATCCTGATTTATGTTTATTGAAGGTTAGCGCTTAATTCATCATCGGTTTTAATTGATCTTGCAGAATGTATAATGAATTTTTTATTTTCTAAATTCCATTTCTTAAATTTTTGTGAGAATTTGACCTTTATTGACAAGACCAGTCTTGAAGTAGAGCGCCCACTTAAGGAAGTAGGTAGAAGCTGAACTCCCGGATATATTGTCAAAGATACAAATTGGCCGCCTAAGTAAACGGAAATCATTTTTCCCTACTTAAAAAATAGAATTTTCTGAAGCATCCGACGAATATTTGCCTACTTTGTGAAGGGGGCACCCATCTCGTCCGAAAGTATTCTCGTCCTAAAAATAAGAAATAACAGGCTACGCCCCTTTTTAGGACGAGATGACAGTAGGACGAGAAGACATTCGGACAAGTGGATTTCAATTTTTAAACAATTTTTTAAATATTATACTTTAATAAAATAGAAATCATCTCGTCCGAAAGTATTCTCTCCTAAAACTGTCAAAAATTCTGCGTAAAATATTAAAATCGTTTGTTTGTCAAAATCTCGTCGTACAAAAGCGTTCCGCAAGTCACGGTCGGTTTGTTTGTTTATTTTTGCCAGGATCAGCTCGTTTTATGACAAAAGGGAGTTAATTTTTTTTCTCGCGAGGATTTGCTCACCCTGTAGGCGGCCCTGGGATGGATGATGAGCTCGGTAGGCGCAAAAGGAGTTTAAAACTTGCTTGGGTGGAATGCTGCCGCATTTCTCTTTTCGTTAGTTTTAGGACGAGAAGACAGTAGGACGAGAATACTTTCACATGAGAATACATTTCATTTAATTTTAATAATTTTTATTTTACACATATTTTTAGGACGAGAATACTTTCGGACGAGATGATTTCTATTTTATTAAAGTATAATATTAAAAAATTGAATAAAAATTTAAATCCACTCGTCCGAATGTCTTCTCGTCCTACTGTCATCTCGTCCTAAAAAGGGGCGTAGCCTGTTAGGACGAGAATACAGTTTATATTTTTTTTTTTTATTATTTTAGGACGAGAATACTTTCGGACGAGATGTAGGCACTCGTTTGTGAAGAGCTTGTATTTCTTCCTGAGTAAAGGTAGAAAAAAACGACCGTACCCTTTGACCGATTTATGTCAAAAAGCGGATATAAGCTTGACGGTTATTTGAACACCGCCCCCTTTCATTTTCCCCCAACAATCGCCTGTCAAACAAAAAAATCCGTTTTTTTTTTTTTAATAAGCTACAACTAATCCAATAGAATCGAAGGTTATACATCTTATTATGTACGTTCATTATTTTTCGTAATCAAGACGCATAAAATAAAGGTCAGTACGTAAACACTGTAAGTTTTTATGACTTAAATATTTATTATCAAACAAATTAAAATGTAAATTTAAATATTTATGATTTTTTTGTCGCTAAGCAACTTTTAAAATCGTACAGGATTCTGAAAAACCACTTTCACGACGTTTTCCGTATAAAATTGCAATTTTATACTTCTTGGATATTGTTCAAGAAAGTACTCGAATTGACGTTTCGAAAGTTTTTTGTTTTGAGTATCATAAAAATCCACGAAACCTCTTGTTAAAAACTCGATTATTTTGAGGATGTTTGGAATTCAAAGTAGGATTGTCGCCGGCATCCTTGACCCAAAAAGTACATTTTTCACAATATTCCCGAAACAGGAGCATTAGTAGGAGGTAATAAGAACATTTATCTTGATATTTGCGTTGTAGGAGTGGCGACCTTAATTTTTTGCAGATCTCTATTGTGTGAAAATAATTGACATGGAATAAATACAAGCAATAAAAATTGTTTTTCAAAACAAGTTCTTTTTTTATGGGAAAAGCGTCGATTTGTATTCAGGACGTGTGACATATGGGAACGACAATGAGTGGATATTTCATTGTCGATAATCAAGTTTTTGCCCGTTATCTCGAAGCCCACCTGTCCCGTCCGAAGAGCGAGACGCGCGGAGCGTGAAGTCGTTTCCTGTTCTATTTCAACCCCTTTTCCGGTCTTTATCATCCAATTCTTTGCTTCACTTTTTATCGTAGTAATCTTCAGGGTTTTCTCACGAGGTTTTTGAGAGGATTTCAAGAAAAGTGAGTTTCGGATGAGACAATGGTAGCTCACAAGGTTCACTATGACACTATTTAGCAATTAACCGCTAGGACAAAAAACTTAAGGATTCCCACTGTTTTTTACTTTGACATTCTTCCCACGTCCTACTAAAATTTGGTTGCAGACGTCAAAGGATGTCATCACAGCCACATGTATTAAATTAACCGGATCCATTATAATTGCTCTATTAGTTAAAAATAGTTTTAGAAACGAAAAAAAGTCAATTTATTTTATAAGCTCGGAAAAAACGTTATAATTACTACCTCGAGATGTCCACTCATGTGAACTCGACCGTTGTCCTCGTTTTTTCAACGACACAAACATTATTTTCAGAATTTTTTATTTATAAGTACCCAAAGTTATAACTAAGTTATATTGCCAAGTTATAACCCAAGTTATAAGTTGTTATAACCAATAATCGAGGAAGACATTACTGTGATAACGAGAATCTAGACGTATTGGGAAGTCATCTCCTCCAGGATCCTCTTTCTACGAAATGATGGCATTTTGCCCTTTCTACGAAATGATGGCATCTAGAGCCTCTTTCTAAGAAATGATGGCATCTAGAGCCTCTTTCTACGAAATGATGCATCTAGAGCCTCTTTCTACGAAATGATGGCATGTAGAGCCTCTTTCTACGAAATGATGGCATGTAGAGCCTCTTTCTACGAAATGATGGCATGTAGAGCCTCTTTCTACGAAATGATGCATCTAGAGCCTCTTTCTACGAAATGATGGCATAGAGCCTCTTTCTACGAAATGATGGCATCTAGAGCCTCTTTCTACGAAATGATGGCATCTAGAGCCTCTTTCTACGAAATGATGGCATCTAGAGCCTCTTTCTACGAAATGATGGCATCTAGAGCCTCTTTCTACGAAATGATGGCATCTAGAGCCTCTTTCTACGAAATGATGGCATCTAGAGCCTCTTTCTACGAAATGATGGCATCTAGAGCCTCTTTCTACGAAATGATGGCATCTAGAGCCTCTTTCTACGAAATGATGGCATCTAGAGCCTCTTTCTACGAAATGATGGCATCTAGAGCCTCTTTCTACGAAATGATGGCATCTAGAGCCTCTTTCTACGAAATGATGGCATCTAGAGCCTCTTTCTACGAAATGATGGCATCTAGAGCCTCTTTCTACGAAATGATGCATCTAGAGCCTCTTTCTACGAAATGATGCATCTAGAGCCTCTTTCTACGAAATGATGCATCTAGAGCCTCTTTCTACGAAATTGGCAATGCTGGCAAACGCATAGTTTACCAAATTCTCTGCAACACGGCACCTATTATTGGTTATTATGACACTTATATCTTTGGTTACTTATCACTTCCTCATTGGTTGTAAATCAAATAAAAAATAACCCTCGTGCGGAAAATTAGACAAGTTAAACTTTTTATATCTAGCTTTCTTAAAGAGGCAACCATCCAAAAACTTGTCATTTTTATACTTCCACGAGAAAGTCGCCATTAGTGGGAAAGCATGTCAAAATGTTTAGCGTATCATTTGAAAAGTACAAAAGCAGAAGCCTAATTTCTGATTGCGCCGTAAATCAATCTGACGAAAGTTTTTACGTTTCACCACCTTCCTACACTTCAGAAATCAAAGAAACGGATGTAAAAAAAAATTTTTTTTGTCTTTTTCTTTTTGAAATATTACCCTTCTTTTATTATCTATTATGAAATATTCACGTAGGTGTTTATAACTTAAAAATCTCCATTGTCAGATGTTTGACGAGCTGATCTACTCGTTTCATAATGTTTTTATGGTTGGTTTTTAATAGGGTCGTAAATGATGAGAAATTATAAGAATACAAATGCGTTTTTCTGATTGTTCCTATGCGGTTTTTCTCTTTTTACGTTGAAACCGGTTCTTTCATCTGCATCCTTTATTTTTTTTTGAACTCGCATACGTGATGTACATTAAGTTCTAGTGATTTTTAAGAAATTGTGCATTTGGTGATAATAAAAATATTAAAAAAGAGGTCTGGGGGTCATTAGGGTCGTAAAAAATGATTTAGCACCGATCTCGCTGCACTTCAACCCTCGAGAAGTCCGAATGCACTTTTTACAACTCATATAAAATAAATTTTTTATTAAAATTATGAAAAAATTTATGAAGCACCAAAAATTATAAAAAAATTCCCCTAATATATTGAATTTTTTATGATTAATGGTTTACCTGGTCGAAAGTATCCATGTAAACAAACCGATGGGCACAGAGCACGGTGTACACGGTTTGAAAGGTGTCTGGGTACTGGCGTGGCGTCTGCTTCCCGGGCCCGTTCGGGAACGTTTTGCTCTACGGTTTTCGCCGTCTCCCCTACCCAGAGGATTTTTTTAAAACCCTTCCTCCGTCTTCCTCAGGCCCTAGTCTTGAAAGAATAAAAAATGCCTATGATAATAGTCTTTAATTCATTGTTCTACTGGGTATTATTTTCCACCTGGGTCGGTGCCTCGCTCTACAATAATAATTACATAGGACCGGAAGTCCTATGAATTATGAAAGAA
Source organism: Orius insidiosus (assembly GCA_014119065.1). Classification (NCBI taxonomy): domain Eukaryota; kingdom Metazoa; phylum Arthropoda; class Insecta; order Hemiptera; family Anthocoridae; genus Orius; species Orius insidiosus. Next base: position 22,253 of record JACGAQ010002360.1, read on the forward strand.
AAAAGCAGGCCATGTCGCATAAGTTATGATAAGTTCGAATGATATTGTTGAGCCCTAATTTAATTTAGGCCCCATAAATTTGTATGTCTGATTTTGCTCAAAATAAAAGGTTTTTATGTAATCCTACAGTAATGATAGGAAGTAGGCCTACAGTAATGATACCAATTCCTGACTAGAATAAAATTGACAATCTTAGGTCAGATTTTCAACTTATGAGTTTTGAGTTGATTTTGCAAACTGAAAATGACTATGGTTCCTGGATAATCCGCATATAACATATTCAAATAGAATTCTGTTATCAAATTTTATTGTAATACCCTCGAACCACGATTTTCAAAAAGGGGAGTCTTCTCTGAGAGTAGCACTCAAACGATCATTGTTTAACTTTTTCCGTAGTGGCGCCAATTTTAACTTCCTAAAAGAGATGTTAATGAAACTCCCTCCATTTGGCTTTAGGAGATTTTCATTTTCTGCTTACCTACATGTCCAAAAAGAAAACAACTGAGCGCATTCTATGGAAGTTGTCCAGACCGACCACAGATTACTTCATGTATTCCTCAACAGAGAGCTCTCCTAGCATAAAGCTAGGAGCAGTATACATAAGTATGGAATATTGCTACTTCGTCGTTTTAATCGAATCTTTGTTTAAAAGAAGGTTATAAAATAACAAGTAATTTTTCTATTGTAATATTTAATATTGGTAATTTTTTGCATTAGTTAACTTATTTGGGGTTTAGTCTACTAGGGCAGACACGCTTTGGAATTTGCGACAAAAAAATGAACTTAAAGAGGCACAGTCTACAAAAATTAGCTAGAGTAGAAGATTTAATATTTCGCAGATTCATAAGCAGAGAGAAGAAAATAATGAGAAGGGAAAGAGAAGAGGGACTGAGGTAGAGTAGACGTATATTATACTGAGGTAGAGAAGAGGTACAGATGAATGAGATATGAAGTAGAGATGAGGGTGATACTCCAACGATATGAGTCGGATAAGGTAGATATGAGTCGGGTATTAGGTAGATATGAGTCGGATGTAAGGTGATTGTGAGTGGGGTATGAGCTAGATATGAGTCGGGTATGAGGTAGATATGAGTTGGGTATGAGGCAGATATGAGTTGGGTATGAGCAGATATGTCTGGGTCATGTCAAATATAAGTCGGGTTTGAAAAGGATGTGAGGTAGATGCGAGTCGGGTATGAGATGGATATGGGTCGGATAAGAGGTAGATTTTAGTCGGTTATGAGTCGGGCATGATGAGATAGATATGAGTCGGGTATGATGAGATAGATATGAGTCGGGTATGATGAGATAGATGTGAGTCGGGTATGATGAGATAGATATTAGCCGGTAGATAAGATAGATTGAGCCGGTATGATGAGATAGATATGAGCCGGTATGATGAGATAGATATGATCGGGTATGATGAGATAGATATGAGTCGGGTATGATGAGATAGATATGACTCGGGTATGATGAGATATGTGAGTCGGGTATGAGGTAGATGAGCGGGTATGAGTGGGGTATGAGGTCGATGAGAGTCGGATGCGAGTTGGTATGAATCGGATGAGAGGTAGATGTGATTCGGATACGAGTTTGGTATGTAACGGATGTGAGGTAGATCTGAGTCGGGTATGACGTAAATATGAGTCGGCTATGAGGTAGAAAGGAGTCGTTTATGATTCGGGTATGAGGCAGATGTAAGCCTGTTTTTGGTCAGATAAAAGTAGGGTATGAAAAGGATGTTACATAGTTGGATGCGAGTTAGATGGGAGATGGTTATGGATCGGATAAGTGGTAGATTTTAGTGGACATGAGTCGGGTATGAGGTTGAAATGAGTCGGATAGATCGTTTATGAATCGGGTATGAGGCAGATATGATTCTACCTCATACCCAACTCATATCTACCTCATACCAGATGATTCGGATATGAGTCAGGTATGAGGTAGATAATATGAATCGGGTATGAGTTAGATATAAGTCGACAAAAATTTTGTTGTCATTTTCCTTCTTGTTTTTATCCCCATAGTAAAATTTATTTAAATCAATTGTAGGTGGTTCTTCATAGATATCTTTATAAAGTCTCTTATAGATATTGTGATAGTGCTGTGGATCAGCTAGGAGTTTTCTTCTTTTTTTTTTTCTTCCTTTCTTCCACTTTAGCGAGAAAATGATCGTAATTTCGGAGTATAGGTATGTTATTTAGATGTATACGAATTATAAAATAGAGCATCCAGTATTAATTAAATGTGGAACTGGGGGTAGTAATGCGAACGACATTCGCCAAGTCAAAGGGTTGAGGAGCAGGCGTAGTAGTTACGTCAAGTAGGGTAGAGGGGGAGTGGTCCCGATCCGCGTTCGACGCTCAACTTCAGACTCAGTCGGTCTCCATCCGCCTTCCACGCTTTTCGCCCATCTTCGTCCTTTTTTCCTTCATTTAATCTTTTTCCCTTCCCCTCTTCTATACGGACACGCGTCGCCGTGATGCGTCCCGAACCTCTAATAGAACGTGACTGAAACCAGGCCGAACCTAAATCCACATATCATGTCTATGAAGGTACGTCTTTTTTCAACCCTTAACGATTTTCACCCCATGAAAAACCCTCCCGGCTTCTCCCTAAACCGCAATTTCCCTCTACTCACAGCATCCAAATTATAATATCAAACTATTAAAAAAATCTATAATATAACAAAAAATGTTAGCAAAATTTTTTTTACATCCTTATCACTTTTTGCAAAAATTATTAGACGTGGTAAGCATTTATAAAATTCACGACGTATTGCACCATTATTATCTTTTATTTTTTAAATAATCAAGATATTGTAACAAAAAATAATTAATAAATTCAACACGTGGAGTAATTTCTTCAATTGCGCATGCTGCATCTTCTTACTGTAGGGAATCCTCCTTTTATTTATTGACTGTTCAGTGTTAAATTTTTTTGGGTTATTCAACGATTAGGCTAATTTTTATTGACAAATTGATGGGTGCAAAAAAATGGTTCAAACTAAAATTTTGACAAAAAACCCAAATTTTATATATAATTTTAACGGAAATTAACTAAAATTTGGTTAAAAACGCGAGAAAACTTCCAAAAATTCCATAAAAATGGGGGTTTCTCTGCCAAAAAAAAACCGAGAAAAACTCCCCAAAATCCTTCGAATATGTATTTTTTCTGGGTTTTTGTGAAAAACGCTCTGTGGAAGATATCTCGTTTTTGAAGAATAAAAAAACTTAAACGTGGACTAATTGAGGCGCTCCGAATACGAAGGGCGAACTCGACATCGGACAAATTTTTAACTTCCTTAAAGAAGTTATTGTAATACCCTCGACGTCAGTTTTTTTTTTTCATTTTCAGATTCTAGACCTCTTGGTGAATACACCCATATAATTTTTATGTTGAGTTCGCCATTTTTCCCCTTTAAATACGTAAAAACCGAAACTTTAAAATTGTCGAGTTCGCCTTCGTATCCGGAGCGCCTCAATTATTCTGAAAGACGTGAGACAATAAACACGACCAGTTTCGGCTTAATAATCCTCATTAGGGGAACTATTTGCCTTTTATTGCTCACCCCAAATATTCTCTCTTATATATTTTACATTATTTATTTCAAGAATAATGCCCATGTTTTTATTCTGAGTTGAAATTTCATTTGTCATATTTTTATGAATCTTGACGGTTGTTAATTCACTTAGTTGTTGTCCAATCATGACTTTGCAAACTTCATGTCATTTTTTTTTCTCCTTTCATCCCATTTGAAATTCAAAAAGAATTTAAGATCCAAACATGCTCTTTACCAAAATAATTGAACGCAAAAAATCTTTACAATTTCAAAAATCGCTTGTCGAGGAATCCTTTTTTTTTCCAAGAAGGAGTCATTAGTTAAAGGTTGTCTTCGGGTTTTATGACTTAAGAGGTAAAAAAATTTTAAATACGACTTGGAAAATAATAAAAAGACAGAAAAAACAAAAGATTTTAAATGTAGAAACAAGTAAATTAATTTTCACAAGATGAAACTCGGACTTTCAGTATCCACAAAACCTTCCAGAAACCCAAAAAATTGACCCCAAAAAGAAGAAATCGCGTTTTAACTTCTAATTGACAAATGATCGTAAGTCATTAGCTTCACTAATTACCTACAACTATGATTTAATTTACTGAAAGAAATATGTCAATCTTTTGGGATATATTTCGACTTATAGGAGGTTTTGCGTGTAATTTTGGGTCAAAATATGCTTTTTTAATTCGGTTATTTGTTAACTACATGATTTTAAAGCCAACCAGTTGCCGATGTCGTGTCAAAAGCGTTTAAGGGGCCGTGCTGCGCTGGCAGAAAAAAAAATTGGGACCCGCATAGCACACGTATTTTCTCCCACCACAAACCGTCTTTTCTCGAGGTCCCCCTATAGATTTGAAATTTAGTTCGCCCACCCCCCTTCCCTTCCCTCCCGCAACTCTCTCTCACCACCTTCTATTTCTCTCTCGACTGAATGCATGTAAACAAACCCGATATTTTAATCTTTTACTTTTTTTTTTCTATTGTCCCCACGAAGTTCAAGAGGGTTCCCTGCCTTTTTTTTTAAACCATGATCTCCTTTTTTTTTTTCTTCTCATCTCCGAATTTTATCTCTATCTATTTAATTAAAATAATTTTAATTATATTTATTTATTGTAAGTAATAACTAATAATTATTAACAAAGCTCTAACCCGGGGATATCGAATGTACGAAAAACATTTTAGCCGGCTCGATAGTGTAAAACGGAGCTTCTTATGCGAATTAGAATTAGTAGCCGGCCTCCAAAAATCACGAAATTTTAAACATAGAAAGGTCAGAGTCCAAGGTTTTCATAAACCAGGGCGCCAGGCAATACCTCAAAAACTGTGGGAGATAAAAGGCGTTGAAGTCGGGAACCCCGTCAGGCTAGGGCAGACAGGTTAGGATTGAGGTGGAATAGTAAGTAAGGTAACTGTTAAAAAAAATTGTATTCAAACAACGAACACACAAGAAAAAAAAAAAATTTATTTTTATACAACAAAAATCCAAAGTTCAGTAAATTAAATCATATAATTAAATCAGTAATTTAATTTTTTTCTGGCATTACTATCCTAAAAAAAGTAACAATATTATTATCATTTATCGTTGTAGCAACATGATAAAAACACAAAGTGGCTGATTTACCTTTCTCGGGAGCAGTGCGGCATTTCGTTTTGGTCATTTCTTTCTCGTTGCGCTTTTAAAATGTCTTCCGGATCCCTAATACTCATTGACCTGGAACCAAGTATAAAGAGAGCGTAAGAATTTAAAGAATGCAAGTAACTAGTGTATCTAGGGTCGGCAAGCTCAGGTAAGACACAGTTCATGTAAAACTTAGTGAGCTGGTTCAACATTTTTTCTCTCCAGAAATCCTTTTCTTCCGGAATTTTCACTGATAAAATTTATTATTTGAAAATAAAACGAAAATGCAGAAGTTTCTTCTAGTGATGTGCATTTGTCCTTGTATCTGAAAGAATTACAAATTTTAAAGAATCCTTGATCATCAGAATGAAAAGTGCAGTGTAGGAGTAGGTACCTGGTAAAAATAATTATGATTTTTATTAATATAATCACATTATCTTCATTAAAAGAAAGAAAAAATGTCTTATTTCGAATCACCTCTTCCGGATCTAATGTTCTGTGGCATATGGACATTTCACCTACATACGTATTAAAATAAATAATTATAATATAAAATAATGAAGAAACGGTTTACCGGTTTCATGGGGGATGAAGGTGGAGGAGAACTTTCGAATGGGTAGAAGCAAGGGAAGAAGAGTTGGGCGCAATCTGGAACAATTTAAAGAGAGTGAGAAAAAAAAACTAAAAACAAGAAAAAAAAAAGCCCTCATGACTTTTCGGAAGAATAAAATCCAACTTACCTTTTTACAGTGACGGTTTCCGTGAAATCTACGCTTCTTAGCTCTGGACGGGTAATATTTCTTGTCATTTTTAGCCATATTATCGATATTTCACCACTTTCACAGATAAACAATTTCATACACAAACGTTGGCTACTTTCGAAAGGTTAGGTGTAAACAATAAACAATGGGTTTTAAACATTGCGCATGCGCAAAGGCTTTGATGAGGGTTCTTGAAAAACCAAAGTTACAGACCGTTCACTCCGAGTTCGCGGAGTTTCTTAGAACTACGAGGCCCGTTCTGATTGGCTCGTTTTTTTACCGCCATATTCATTTCATCCGTTTTTCGTATTTCTCGTTTCAAGGATATCTCAAAAACCCGTGGACCGATTTGCTTCAAATTTGTACGTATTACTTTTAATTTATTCTTAAGAAGATGAATTAAAAAAATTTTTAAAAATGAACAAAATTTTTAATTTTTTTTTTCGATTAATTTTTAACACCAAATAATCCTGTTTTACGATATTTTTAGTTCATCCTGGAGGGATTTAATGCTGTTTCTTTTGGTAAAAATCTTATGAAAATCGGTTAATTATTTCTCGAGATATCCTTGAAACCGTGATTCAGTGCCACGGCACGGCCCTTAAGCCCACTTCCGTGCAGTTTTAAATTATTTTCTAAATTATCAGAGTGTCTTAATAATTTTTTTTATGTCGTTCATCGAGTTTTTGTTTTAATTTTGTTGTTTTACCCAGGGCTCTATAGCTGCTGTTTAAGCACCTAAATTAAACACCTACACGCGCCCATGTATAAATTTACCTTAAGTTTAACAACCTCTTGTTTATTTTTTGGCATTTGACCAGAAGTAGTGCTGGTTTATGTGTGAACCTCTTGAGAGAAGAGTGTTCGACGTTCTGATAACATCACATCCGCTTTTTCCCTCAGCGTCCATCATAAAAAAGGCTCTTTTGACGTGACCTCTTTCGAATCAATTTACTCGACCGACTGAAAAGTTTCAAAGCGATTATTCCACGTTAATTAAAATCCGAAAACCTTTTCCGAAAATCCTCTTAAGCACAAATTTCTCGATTATCATGAAAATTATATTTGAATAAATAAAAAGATTAAAGACTTTAAATTAACTCTCAGTTTTGTCGAGCTTTTCATAATTTTAATCAGTTTTGAAATAGAGCGTTGAATATTTTAGCAGAAAAGGGGATTATTCAAAATAACCCAGATTTTAGCCAGTGTCAAATTTGAAGTCGAGTATGGGGTAGATATGAGTCGGATATGTGTTAGGTATGATTCGGGTATGATGCAGATATGAGTCGGGTATGAGGTAGATATGAGTCGGATATGAGGTAGTTATGTGTAGGATGTGAGATTGCGAATCGAGTATGAGATAGATATGAGTCAGTTATAAGTCGGTATGAGGCAAACATGAGTGGGATATGTGTCGAGTTGAGGTAGATATGAGTTGGTTGTTAGGTGATTGTCAATCGAGTACGAGGTAGGTATGAGTCGGGTTGAGGTGGATATGAGTCGGTTATGAGGTAGATATGAGTCGGGTATGAGGTAGTATGAGTCGGATGTGAGGTGATTGTGAATCGGGTATGAGGTAGATATGAGTCAGTTATAAGTCGGTTATGAGGCAAATATGAGTGGTATATGTGTCGATTTGAGGTAGATATGAGTCGGTTGTGAGGTGATTGTCAATCGAGCACGAGGTAGGTATGAGTCGGGTTTGAGGTAGATATGAGTCGGGTATGACGTAGATATGAGTCGGGTATGAGGTAGATGAGTCGGTAATGAGGTAGATGAGTCGGATGTGAGATGATTGTGAATCGGGTATGAGGTAGATATGAGTAGGATATGAGGTGGTTATGTAGGATGTGAGATGATTGCGAATCGAGTATGAGATAGATATGAGTCAGTTATAAGTCGGTTATGAGGCAAATATGAGTGGTATATGTGTCGATTTTGAGGTAGATATGAGTCGGTTGTGAGGTGATTGTCAATCGAGCACGAGGTAGGTATGAGTCGGGTTTGAGGTAGATATGAGTCGGGTATGAGGTAGATATGGGTCGGGTATGAGGTAGATATGAGTCGGATGTGAGTGATGTGAATCGGGTATGAGGTATATGAGTAGGATATGAGGTGGTTATGTAGGATGGAGATGATGCGAATCGAGTATGAGTAGATAGGAGTCAGTATAGTCGGGTTGGAGATAAGAGTGGGATATGTGTCGAGTTTAGGTAGATATGAGTCGGTTGTGAGGTTTGTCAATCGAGTACGAGGTAGGTATGAGTCGGGTTTGAGGTGGATATGAGCCGGTTATGTGGTAGATATGATCGGGTATGAGGTAGATATGAGTCGGATGTGAGGTGATTGTGAATCGGGTATGAGGTAGATGAGTCGGATGTGAGGTGATTGTGAATCGGGTATGAGGTAGATATGAGTCGGATGTGAGGTGATTGTGAATCGGTATGAGGTAGATATGAGTGTTATAGTCGGTTATGAGGATATGAGTGGGATATGTGTCGATTGAGGTAGATATGAGTGGGTTGATAGATATGAGTCGGATGTGAGGTGATTGTGAATCGAGTATGGGTAGATATGAGTCGGGTATAGGCAAATATGAGTGGGATATGTGCGGTAGATATGAGTCGGATATAGGTAGATGAGTCGGGTAGATATGAGTCGGGTATGAAGTACCTAGATATGAGTCGGATGTGAGGTGATTGCGAATCGAGTACGAGATAGATATGAGTCGTATAAGTCGGGTATGAGGTAGATATGAGTCGGTTATGAGTCGGGTATGAGATAGTGGGATATGTGTCGGGTTTGAGGTAGATATGAGTCGGATGTGAGGTGATTGTGAATCGAGTACGAGGTAGGTATGAGTCGGTATGAGGTAGATATGAGTCGGTTATGAGTCGGATATGAGTCGGGTATGAGTCGGATATAAGGTAGATATGAGTCGGGTATGAAGTACGTAGATATGAGTCGGATGTGAGGTGATGCGAATCGAGTATGAGGTAGATATGAGTCGCTGTTCCATAAAGCGAACCTCATACCCGATTAACAATCTACCCGACTCATATCCATCTCATACCCATACCCGACTGATAACCGATTCATACCTGACATCAGATTTAAAGTCGTTAGCGCACCTCAGATTCGTCATTGCCTTCTAGGCAAATTTGAAGCGCTTATTTCAATAATCGTTTTTAATTTAAATAATATGGAAATCGCGTTTCGTGGATGATGTGGCGGAATTTAAACATCTCACGGTGAGGGAAACGTTGCTTTTTAAAGAATACCCAGAGATCCTGGGTAGATCCTCGTCCTTATCGTGACTCAGGACTCAATCTGTATTAGCCTCAATACCTCTCAATTTGAACGAATAATGCTATTTACTTTCACTTCCAAGCTCCATAAGGGTTCTCGTGTTACCATGAAGGAACATCCCGATTGAAAAAAGCGTTTCTCAACTCATGGAATCGAAAAACAATAGGAATATGAATTGCGTAACTCAGGGAGTCCCTACTTGACTTTCAATCGATGCTGTATCTACGCTTTGTGGAACTGTTACTTATAACTTCCGCCCCTAGGGAAAAATTTACTTTTTGTATCGTGCCATTTATGAACGTTCCTATTTCGTTTTCAATTTGCCCTCACTAAAGGTTATAACATTGACCTTTCTAATTAGCGATAATGAAAACTAGACCAAAACTGTTGACACGTTGAAAGGAAGTTATTTCTACGATTCATCAAATTTTTTTTAAGGGATTGACCTCTTATTCTTCTTTTTTTTAAGCTTATTGCTTCATAAACTAGCCGAACTTCTGATCTTTCCGAAGAGAAAACATAATTAAAGTTAACAATATTATTCTTGACATTTACACGTTTCCAACGAGATTCATTAGGCCTGGAAAGGTGAGAAAAAACGTGACGTCTCTACTTTTTGAGAAGCAAATACATCGAAATTTTAGTGAAAGTTCACAAAAATAAAGAACAAGTTACACGAGTTGAAATGGAAACCATTAAACTTTTAACGGTGGTGAATAGAGAAGTTCGATTTAAAGGAAAACACTGAAACCGGAATATTATTCAAAAGCAAATAATTTACATTCTCTATTTCATAACGAACTTCCTGTAGATCTCGAGTACCAATGAACTAATAAAGCCCTGGCGGAACAGAATGTTGTAATCTATTGTTTTTGAATTTCGCTTCTTTTTTTGGTAACCCTGACCTACAGGTTTTAGGCTGAAATCTGTGGGATATCTATTGCTCAAAAGAACTTTTAAAGGGAGCTTTTTGAGGCGTCCCAAATAAGGGTTTTTTGATGTGCGATTTTTCAAGCTGTTTGAGCCCAAAGATTTGTAAGAGAGAAAAAAATTTTAAACGTAGAAAACCAACAAAGATATAAAATCCTTTTTTAGGGAAAGTTGTATTAAAAGCTTCATTTACGCATAAAAAAATCTCACATAATTCCATTTAGAGAGAAAAACAACGTTTGCTACTCTCGTTTTTTCCCCTCTTGATTCGCTTTAAAACACGCGAGGTTTTCACTGGAAGATAAAACCCTCGGCAATAGCAGCTACATGTGCGAAAACGAAGATACATCGGAAATTTCCCACGTTTTGCATGTGGAGAGCACTTATCCTCAATTTGGAATTCTCGCTTTGACAAAATTACCGATTCCCGTCTATCAGAAACTTTTCGAATATTTTGGACATCGCATGTCAACGCCTACGTTTGAAAAATGATTTGACACGAAATTCACCCTTTTAACCTTTGATTAATTACGAACTATGTTTTCACGCTATAAATCCAGAAAGGAAGCTCTTTAAGTCCGCCACGCCAAACGATTTATCAACTTTAAGAGCGGAAATACTCAAAATTTAACTTCGAAGCCGTTTTCAGCACGCGAAAATAACGCCTTTGTTTTGACAGGAATGAAACGAAGATTTTTTCGTGTAGTGTGGGTATAAACAAGTGTGAAAGGGGGCTCTGGATTCCGGAGGATCAATTTCCAATATCAAATCACCGACCGCAAACACCTGCTCTATTCTATTTCAAATTGATTCTATGTTTAAACATTTTTAAAATTTAACTTAAAACTTCTCGGAGGGGGATAATTGACTTTAGGCTTATATGGCCTTGCTGGGTGAAGACTTTGTGTGCTCGTGGGTGCCCTTTTTTGAGGAAGTTCCTGTGAGGGGTAGCTCTAGACCAGTATTAACGGTTATAAAGAAGTTATTGTGATACCCTCGACGTCGGGTTTTTGGGGAAGGGTCTTCCAGACCGGAGGGTCAAATCATCATCACCGATCTCAACTTTGTCTGTGGTGCCGGCCGGCCGTAGCATTTTTTCCGGCACATTTTACGGCCACAGTTTCCAACCGATTTTCACCTTTCACACAACCTTCCTGAATAGTTGAACAAGAAATTATCGTCTGCGATTTTCGAATTTCGAAAAAATGAGATGCACGTTTGAAATTTTAAAACTGCGCTGCGGCCGAACCGTTGTTCCGATTTTCACCAAATTCTCCCAAATACTCCTTATATTTTTTAAAAATTTTTGGTGTAAAAAATTATCAATTTTCCACATTAATTTTCATTTTAGTAGGGAGAAATTTCATACTTCTACCCATTACGAGAGGCACATCCGTAGGCCAAAGAGCCCATTATTTCTACCTTGATACTTTTTTCGAAAAAAAAAAAAACTTAAAAAATTTTTGAAAAAAAAAACTCGGAAAATTTAAAAAAAATTGAAAAATTTTTCGAAAAAAAAAACTCCGAAAATTTTTGCGAAAAAAAAACTTCCTCTTTTATACTTCCCCTCGTTACTTCCCTTCCTTTGTACTTCCTCCTCCGTTATACTTCCCCTCCTTTGTACTTCCCGCTCTGTTATACTCCCCCCTCCGTTACACTTCCCCTCCTTTGTACTTCATCCTCCGTTTACTCCCCTCCCTTTTACTTCCCCCTCCGTTATACTTCCCCTCCTTTATACTTCCCCCTCCTATATTTTTACTTCTCTTTAAGGAAGTTTTCGTTTGAAGCTCTTCAAACCAGTACTTTTTTTTCTGACATTCATGTGGAAGAACAGTAAGGATATTGATCGTAAAATTTCTTCTCTATTCGTGATTTGAGCACAAGAAAAATAAAAACTTTAAAAAGTTTTTCCGCTCCATCTTCGTTATTCGCAATTCAATTTCAGAAGCGCGTGTCTAGACATGAAATTATTGTCGTACGGTTTCATTAAAACCATTTCGATCTGCCGTTCTGAACTGCAAGTACTTCTCGAAATCGGGTCAGGTGCTTATGGCATGCAAATAAAGCGAGGGGGAGAGAGAGAAAAAAAATCTGTTGAACTGGAACGACGTTGTAGGTGATAAAGTGGGACAAGTGGACTCGGGGAAATGTCACAAATCCGTTCAAATCCCAGTATTGTCCGCCGTCAACAAATAAACTGAACATGCCAATAAAAAATATTGATAAACAAATTTCGTAAATAAAGAAGTTTTTTTATAATTTCCTGTCGAAATTCAATCTGAAGAATTTTTTCCGTGACTTCGCCCCCTTTAGGCAGATTATGGGCTAAGGAAATCAAACAAAATTCGATCTTATTTTATTTAAACATTTCTTTTTCTCAAAATGTTTAGAAAAATTAACATTTTCTGGCACTGATTGATCATGAATAATTTATATTCGTTAAGAAAACGTCTGAGATAAAAAGTAGACTGTCAAATTTAGTTAAAAAGCATCCGAAGGACTTTAATTAGAGATATTCACGCTGATGGAAGTCCCTATCGTGACATGCAGTTTATTAAAGTCATTCAAGTGTGGAGAAAAAAAAATTCATTAGCCTGATTAAACTCCTATAGAATTTCAGAAGAATCTTCTCGCACAAAAAAAAAGAAGAAGAAAATTTTTGCCACACTGAAAATTTACGAGAAAAAAAAGTACTGGAGTTCGGCTCCTAAAAATAGGCCAATTTAATAATTTTTCATACGATCAAGGTAGAAAAAATGAAAGCCTTCGCTCAGCAAGGCCACACAAACGGGCGTGTACAGCCCAAATTTCTCCCTCCTATCAAATTTATAAAAAGGAGTTTTGGAGCACTTTTTTGCGGATTTTATGAGCGAGAGAGGAAAAAAAAAATTTGAAGACTTTTTGCCAAGTCCCAAAAACCTGACGAGGGTCTTACAGTAAATTCTCTTTGAGGAAGTTAAAATTATATCGTCAGAAAAGCCATTTTTGAACCGTTATTTTAGAATGAAACTTGAAAAAGCCATGTTTTTCTTCCAGCACTCTGCTACGTCTGCAATAACCCTTGTGTGACAAAATAAAACGAATAAAACCGCGTTGGTTGGTATCACTGTCCATCAGGGAAGGCTTGTTCCACGCCCGTTCAGTTTGGCTTGGCAGAGCGAAGACTTTTATTTTTTATAAACCTTGTGTGACAAAATAAAACGAATAAAACCGCGTTGGTTGGTATCACTGTCCATCAGGGAAGGCTTGTTCCACGCCCGTTCAGTTTGGCTTGGCAGAGCGAAGACTTTTATTTTTTATAAACCTTGTGTGACAAAATAAAACGAATAAAACCGCGTTGGTTGGTATCACTGTCCATCAGGGAAGGCTTGTTCCACGCCCGTTCAGTTTGGCCTGGCAGAGCGAAGACTATTTTTATCTTCGATATTAGGGAAAACATATAGAATCGCCCTACTTTGAAGAAGTTCCCGCCGGTACTTCAGTACTTTTATTAGGTTCCTTAGAAAAAAGGAAACTTGAATTTTATAGTATTTTATGACCTCGAAAAAACGGCGCAGTTTATCGGCGGTACGGTTAAAAGGGATGTACTTAATCAATCTTGTTTCGATGCGAAAAAAAGAAGTTGCTCCGGTTTAAAATTAAAAATTGAGCGTTTAACCTACCGAGGCGTAATTGCGTCTACTCACGATCCGCGTGAAATCCCGCGTTTAACGCCCACACAGAAAAAAATTTTATAATTTTATTAAATTGACGTTAATTTCTTATTTTTCATCTCAATTTAAAAATAAGATTCTAAAAAATACGTGGGCTTCCTTTTTTGGCGAGTTTCAACTTGTAAAAAAACATCACGTTAGTTTTTGATGAATTTAGCATTTCAAAAAATAAACAATCCTCTTGTTTTAACGAGAGCATACCATTTTGAATTTAAATTAGATTCAGCGTTTTAAAATTAAGTAGATTTCGCACCTTTTATTATGCAACTCCGTTTGTATTTTATAAAATGAGCTCATGCTTCTCGCCCACGTTTTGCACCTTAACAAACATATCATTTATCAGACTATCTTACATGTCGAGTAGATAAATTCTATTGTCTTTTGTTTAATATTTTGGGTTTTCTGGTTAAAAATTTGACAGCGGAAAAAAAAGTTGTTTACCTAATATTTGGGTCGAATATGAATTATTAAAAGTCAACAAGGGGGAAATATTGAGAAAAATCCGGATCAAGATTTTTTAATTCATCATTCCGTTGACTTTTTGGGAAGTAAACATTTTGGAAATGACAAAAATGAAGAGATCCTTCGGTGCGTTGCCCTAACGCGGTTTATCTTGAGCGTTCTCGAGCGGAACGGTAGTCCGAGTTTTCTTCTGAAAATTACCGCTCTCAGTCCCGCGATCTATTCAACGCTTTTAAGGCCGAAATCACGTCATCATCCTTCCGTACCCACGAATAATGACATATTTTTCCCAGAACGATCTTTTAATACCGACATTTCAAAAACCCGACTGACGGTCAGATGATTCATCTTTTAATTTAAAATAAAAAACGCTACTAAATCCTTTTTTGTTTATTTATTGATCAGTGCTGTTCCAGCGCCAAGGGATTGAAACTACGATTTTGGGTTTAATGCCCAAATCGGTTTTTGAGCCTTTTCTTTCTTTAAACGATTTTCGGTTCATTTTACTCGACTTTCTAGACTAAAAAAACCTTTTATCAGGCGTTATCATATCAATTGGGTTTTGATATGAGGCGCTCCGGATACGAAGGGCGAACTCGACATCGGACAAATTTTTTAACTTTCTTAAAGAAGTTATTGTGATACCCTCGACGTCAGCTTTTTTTTCATTTTCAGATTCTATACCTCTTGGTGAATACACCTATAATTTGTTAGTCAATCAAATGACTACAAAACGATTGTACTGTAAAGTGTTTATTAATTTCATATAAATTTTATAAAATTTTACCTGTAAAGTGAATCGAAATTTATAGTCACTTCTAGTTCTTATGTTTGACTATAATGAATTTTGAATTAAAACAGATGTTAGCCGAAAGAACCAAAAACCTAATTTCAAATTACACACCCATATAATTTTTATGTTGAGTTCGCCATTTTTTCTCCTTTAAATACGTAAAAACCGAAACTTTAAAATTGTCGAGTTCGCCCTTCGTATTCGGAGCGCCTCATATGTATTCTTCAATTTTGAGGTGTAGAAACATCAGTTTGATCGGGTGTTTGAGCTTTTAACTCAGTTTTAACGAGTTTCGGCTCATTTTACTCGACTTTCTGGAGGAGAAAACCCCTTTTACCAGGCGTTATCATCGTATTATGGGTTTTGATACGTATTCCTCAATTTTGAGGTGTTGAAACATCAGTTTGATCGGTGTTTGAGTTATAACACAGTTTTAACGAGTTTCGGGTCATTTTACTTCTCGACTAGAAAAACCCGTTTCATCAAGCCTTGTCATCTTTTTATCGGGTTTTTGATTAATTTCTCGATTTTGAGGTGTGAAACATCAGTTTGATCGAGTGTTTGAGCTTTTAACTCAGTTTTAACGAGTTTCGGGTCATTTACTCGTCTTATGGACTAGAAACCCCCTTTTATAAGGCGTTATCATCTTTTTATTGGGTTTGATCATATTCCTCGATTTTGAGGTGTTGAAACATCAGTTTGATCGGGTGTTTAAGCTTTTAACTCGGTTTTAACGAGTTTCGGGTCATTTTATTCGACTTTCTGGACTAGAAAACCCCCTTTTATCAGGCGTTATCATCTTTTTATTCTTTTTGAGACGTATTCCTCAATTTTGAGGTGTTGAAACATCAGTTTGATCGGGTGTTTGAGTTAACACAGTTTTAACGAGTTTCGGGTCATTTATCTCGACTAGAAAAACCCGTTTCATCAAGCCTTTCATCTTTTTATCGGGTTTGATTATATTTCTCGATTTTGAGGTGTTGAAACACCAGTTTGATCGAGTGTTTGAGCTTTTTACTCAGTTTTAACGAGTTTCGGGTCATTTTACTCGACTTTCTGGTAGAAAACCCCCTTTCATCAGGCGTTATCATCGTTTTATAGGGTTTGGAGACGTATTCCTCAATATTGTAGTGTAGAAACATCAGTTTGATCGGGTTTTAAGCGTTTAACTAGTTTTAACGAGTTTCGGGTCATTTTACTCGACTTTGGACTAGAAACCCCTTTTCATTCTTTATCATCTTTTTATTGGGTTTTGAGACGTATTCCTTTTTTGTGGTGTAGAAACATCAGTTTGAGCTTTTAACTCAGTTTTAACGAGTATCGGGTCATTTTACTCGACTTTCTGGACTAGAAAACCCCTTTTGTCCGGCTTTTCATCTTTTCATCTTTTTATCGGGTTTGATCATATTTCTCGATTTTGAGGTGTTGAAACATCAGTTTGATCGGTTTTTGAGCTTTTAACTCAGTTTTAACGAGTTTCGGGTCATTTTACTCGACTTTCTGGAGTAAAAAACCCCTTTTATCAGGCCTTTTTATCTTTTTATCGGGTTTTGATATTTTCTCTCGATTTGAGGTGTTGAAACATCAGTTTGATCGGTTTTTGAGCTTTTAACAGTTTTAAAGTTTCGGGTCATTTTACTCGCCTGTATGGACTAGAAAACCCCCTTTTATCAGGCGTTATCATCTTTTTGTTGGGTTTGATCATATTCCTCGATTTTGAGGTGTTGAAACACCAGTTTGATCGGGTTTGAGCTTTTAACTCAGTTTTAACGAGTTTCGGGTCATTTTATTCGACTTTCTGGACTAGAAACCCCCTTTTATCAGGCGTTATCATCTTTTTGTTGGGTTTTGGATCATATTCCTCGATTTTGAGGTGTTGAAACACCAGTTTGATCGGGTGTTTGAGCTTTTAACTCAGTTTTAACGAGTTTCGGGTCATTTTATCGACTTTCTGGACTAGAAAACCCCCTTTATCAGGCGTTATCATCTTTTTATTGGGTTTGGATCATATTCCTCGATTTTGAGGTGTTGAAACATCAGTTTGATCGGTTTTTGAGCTTTTAACTCAGTTTTAACGAGTTTCGGGTCATTTTATTCGACTTTCTGGACTAGAAAACCCCCTTTTATCAGGCGTTATCATCTTTTGTTGGGTTTTGGATCATATTCCTCGATTTTGAGGTGTTGAAACACCAGTTTGATCGGTGTTTGAGCTTTTAACTCAGTTTTAACGAGTTTCGGGTCATTTATTCGACTTTCTGGACTAGAAAACCCCCTTTTATCAGGCGTTATCATCTTTTTATTGGGTTTGGATCATATTCCTCGATTTTGAGGTGTTGAAACATCAGTTTGATCGGGTTTTTGAGCTTTTAACTCAGTTTTAACGAGTTTTGGGTCATTTTATTCGACTTTCTGGAGAAAAAAACCCCCTTTTATCAGGCCTTTTCATCTTTTATCTGGGTTTTGGATCATATTCCTCGATTTTGAGGTGTTGAAACATCAGTTTCGATCGGTGTTTGAGCTTTTAACTCAGTTTTAACGAGTTTCGGGTCATTTTATTCGACTTTCTGGACTAGAAAACCCCTTTATCAGGCGTTATCATCTTTTATTCGGTTTTGAGACGTATTCCTCAATTTGTGGTGTGGAAACATCAGTTTGATCGGGTGTTTAGTTTTACTCAGTTTTAATGAGTTTCGGGTCATTTACTCGACTTTCTCGATTAGAAAAACCCGTTTCATCAGGCCTTGTCATCTTCATATGGGGTTTGGATCATATTCCTCGATTTTGAGGTGTTGAAACATCAGTTTGATTGGTTGTTTGAGCTTTTAACTCCGTTTAAAAGTTTCGGGTCATTTTACTCGACTGGTCAGTTTCATCGAGTTTTTGAGCTCTTAACACCATTTTAAAGAGTTCTCTCATTATCATGAAAATATTTTTACATTTTTAAACGGAAAAGTGTTTTTTTTTCTCTTTTTTAATTTTAGACCAAACCAAAAAAATTTTAATCCATTGCACCCGTTTCAAATTGAAACGATTTGATTTCAAGGGCAACCTCAATATTAACAGCCGACGGGTTTTTACGTTTCAAAATGATCCCTTATTCAAACGAGTTTCGTTTTTAATGTTTTCAATTCATTGCTTATTAAATGCGGTCTATAATTGGGACACACGATTTGCTTACAATAATTTTTAGACCTAAATCCCCACGTATCGACTTTTCGACATTTTTTTTTTCTTTAACTCCTTTTTTTTTCTTGTTCCCGCGGCCGTGACCCTCGGTGACCAACTTGTTCGAACGGCTTTACAACGGAGCTTACCCATTACAAGGAAAAAGAGGAAAAAGAAGCACTTGAACAGTAGCCAAATAAATTGTTTGGTAAAAATGAATTCTTGAAGGTGAAATTTTTCCTTGGTTCTCATTTTTTAATTTTGCGGTTTCTAGAATAAACTTCTCGGTTGAACTTATTTAGTAACAATGATCGTATTAAAAAAATACTAACTAGGCTAGAGGTAGCCGGGTAACGGTTTTTGTACGTGATCGGTCTTTTTAATTGAGTTCGAACTGGGATCGGAACAATACGCCGTTCGACGATAAATAACGCTGCTGACTGAATTATTAAATTTTCTTTTTCCAGAAAGAGACACCGTCGGATGTAAAGCTACATTGGCGGCGGTCAACGGGGATTTGAGATGCATCCGGAGGCTTCTCGACAGCGGTAAAGTCCACGTCGACTGTTCCGACAGAGTGAGTTTTTTAAACTTTTTATATAGAATTGAAGGGAGGAAAATGGCTTCTCTAATAAGCAAAAGCGCCCTTTGAGAATTCGAGAGAGGAAGATCTAATAGAATTTCCCTCCGCTCTCGAGCAAAAGGATCCTCTCAGAACGCTGGAATTTCCACGCTATAACATTTTGCCATAATTTCATAAAATCAATTTAAATATTGGACGACGTTCAACTGGCGAACGCTTGAGTTTAAAAAAAAACCCTTCGAAAAAATTTCTGTACGATTTTGCCTTTATAATCAGTTTCCTCTATGCAGAAAATATAATATTCTTAAAGGATATCAAGTGAAAGCTTTTAAGTAGTTTACATTTACTTGTGAATATGTAAACATAATAACGTACAAATTAAATGGGAAAATGACCCTTAATTGGATATTTAAATGAGTTTTGAGTATTAGTGAGAATTTCTGTCGATTCTACGGAAAGGACTTTTTGTACGATGATGGAGAGTTTGAAGTTTGTTTACCGAAAATGTAGGTTAAGCCCGACTGGGGGAATTGAGGCGTAAAATAAACTCCCTGCACGGCTGGTCAATTTTAGAATTACGCTTTTGACGCCACTTGTCGGACTTTATGAAAACTTAAGATATGTTTTCTAATCGGAAGTAGCCGATGGGAGTCATTGATATTTCTGGTCACGTCCGCGTTAGTGCTGATAAAAGCCTGGTTAATCTCGGAAAGGCACCAACGCTACGAATTTTTAAACTTCCTTAAAGAAGTTTGTGATACCCTCTACGTCGGGTTTTACACCGATCTCACTTTGTCTGTGGCTCCGGCCGTCGCCGTAGCATTTTTTCCGGAACACTTGAGGAGTCGTTACAAAGACGGACATGTCCATTTTTCCCGCCAAATGAGTTATTATGGTCATTTTTTTCTCTCTTCAACGCGTTTCGAGTAATAAATTAATGTAAGTGACAAAAGTGGCTGAAAACGGCAAAAAAACCTGGATTGAAAGTTCGAGTTACTTACAAAAATGACATCTTTTGAGATTGTTACCTTCAAACATGGACGTCTCCACTTCAACCAATCAGAATGCGGGAACTACTGTTGATAACCTTCAAAGGTTACCTATCCTAGTGCTCATTTTTTAATATTCGTTTCAAAGAATCCTTTACTCCTGGATCTCTTGTTACTCTTTACGGCCACAGTTTTCAACCGATTTTCACCAAATTTTCACACAAATTTCTTTACCGGTGAAGAAGAAACTAAGGGCGATTTTTTGAATTTCGAAAAAATGGCGGAGATATGTCTGTTTGAAATTTTAAAAAATTCGCTGCGGCCGAACCGTTGGTCCGA
>JACGAQ010002361.1:0-42446 GCA_014119065.1 Orius insidiosus
CCATCATGGTTTTATCATACGGTAAGATTTAAAATGCGAAATTGAAGTGAACATAATTTTTTTAAAGTGCTTGGTTGAGGGTGTTCCGGTGTAATTTTTTTTCTTGACTAACTGTAAATATTGAATTTTCTTAACGTTTGCACTTTTTGAGCTTACTTAATTATTAGCAATTCCATCAAAAATGGAGAAATAACATAAAAAATTTTTTTCTTTAACAACAAACTAACCTTCGATTATTGATTGTAATTTGTAAGAAAATGTAAAACATTTTGATTTCGACAGGAATTTCAAAAACCGCGATGAGATAAATGAAACTTCTTTGAGGAAGTTAAAAAATTACTGTAGTAAAAAGACTTCGATTTCGCATTTTATTGACCGAAATCTCTTGTAAAGTGGTTGATGTTAATGAAATGTACATTTTTTCCCCACATTTTGAAGCTTTCACAATGGCACCTGAATATTACTTTTTTTGAAAGCCACTTTTTGCGTTAAGAATTTAAGACCTATTTGGTCTAACGGATTTTATTCAGTTCGAGGGGATATGCAGGTAGTTTTTTTGAGCTGACCTTTTATGACTGTCCTTTAAAATAAGTTAACCCAATCGTTGTGGCTCTAGGGGTACGTTCTTAACCCCCACTTCTACCGAACACCCCCACAGAAGCCTATTCTTTTCACCCCCACTGAAAATATTTTTCCCTTCTATTTTTCCAGTAGGAAAAAAGAAGTTCAACTCATAACTTTAGAGTGGGGATCAGTTCGTTTACGTTTAGTGGAGCGGTACTAGGATTTTTATCGTCACCCGGTCAATCGACTCGGGCCGCGTTATCGAATTGTCCATCATGCTGGGAGAGGTTTTATAATTTATGACTTCCATCCGCTCTCTCTAAAGTAAGTAGCAATCAAAACTTCCGCGAATCCGGCTTCTCTCCTTTAAATTATGTTACTTCCGACCATGCATGCTACATGTTCAATGTCCTTGGCAAAGTTCATCGACTCTCTATCGATAACAACGATGATGTGTAAACAGAAAATATTGTTTCTTTAATTGTTAAATATAGTCTCCGTGAAAAAATACCCTAGGTTGTTCTAAATACCAAATTCTTCTTACACGTTTTGAAGATTTGGTGAACCTAGAAAAATTAACTTTCATATTTAATTTTTTTCTTCTATTTTTAACTTTTTGAAAAATTGCTATTTCTGCCTAAAATTGACTTCAATAAATAAGTTATTTAGCCTTCACCATATCAGGAGAAAAAAAAGACACTTGAAATCTTGAATTTTTTATTAATTAAATATTTATCATGGTTTTCTTTTAAATATTGAGTTTTCGTAAATTTTTAGCAAAGTTTGACAGGCGGGAATAACGTCATTGTTGAAAAAAAGGTCAATGAATGTTAAACCTGCCCCTGACTACCTGTCTGATACAGATGGTCGATGAAGGTCTTCTGAAGGCCAGTTTTTGCTTACAGAAGTTAGGGAATAGGAAGGAGCCTTTAAGTTCACTACAATTTCAATTTTCTCTTAAAACCAAATACCTTTGAGAAAGTGTGGCGTGCGTGGGGGTAGTCACGGCAACGCTGTTCTCGTATTGTCCCTTTTACTCTCCCGAAGCCTCTCTATCTTTGCTTTTCAATTACCTGTTGGTACCAAGTTCGAAAGTTGCGTCTATTCCATAGTTATCCATTTTTCATTTTTAATACCTCCATCTATTTAGTTTGATCCACCTAAATACTTCACTATTTGCTCTATTGTTCCTAACGAGTGGGGAGGTTGAATGATGTGGAAGGTTTCTGGGTAGTATCACGCATTTTGCGAGGGATAAAGTGGCGCTTTTGCTTTTTCCGTTGGGAAGAAATCGACCAATAGTTTTACTTGTGTGGACTAAAACGCAAATAAACGTTGGCATTGGGAAGATTTTGCCCATTTGGAGATAAACAAGTGAATGTGCACATCAGTATCACTTTTTTCAGGGTTTTAACGTCTTTCTCATTAATTTATTTATACATATTCAAGGTACTAGGTTAACTATTCCCCCCTTTTTAACTTCCGTTTTAGAAGGAACGTTTATTTAAAATTTGAGTTATTCCTCAACGTTTTACTGGGATGAAACTCCGTGGTACGCTCTTCTTTCTTCAAGAACGCAGCTAATGATGCCTGGAATCGCATTGTAATTTTTTGATTATCTAGATTTACTGCCGTATCGAACTTACCAGTTTTTGTAAATTGAAAACGCCCTTGAGTTAAACAACCAATCATAATATTTTGAACTTGAGTTTGTCTGTTGTGCCACCAATAACAGCATAACTCGAATCTGCTTGTTTTCATTGTGAATTACTTAAAATACTTTTTGTTTGTGAAGATAAATTAGTAATGAATGTTTTATTGTTTCAGGGGGTCATGTTTTACCAATCCCAAGGAGGAATCGAAACAATTTCGGGGGCTATACACAAAAAGAGGAAACTAGACTTAAGTGATTCGGGGTATACGACCATAACCGAACAGCATTTCGTTCAGCCGACTCACAACTCACGGTTGCGGAATGTTCAGAACGTGCACAAAAGTCCAAATCAGACTCAATCGCAATTATCTACGCAAAACTTTATTCATGCATCAACAATCAAGCTACTAGATACATATCAGAGGTGTGGCCAGAAGGTAAACGTTTTGATATACATACTCTGAATTCGATTGGGTGACGATCTGTTTTTTTTGCAGCGCAAGTCTTGCGAAGGTAATGGTGATCAAGTCGAAGGTAATCCAAGTGGTGACGCAACGGCGGGAGGCAAGGGAGGTGGCGGGGGTGCCGGTGGGGCATCCCACTCCGCCACTCCAGATGGAGACTACCAACTGGTTCAACATGAAGTTTTATACTCCATGACCACCCAATATGAAGTTCTTGAATTTCTTGGACGAGGCACTTTCGGACAAGTAAGCATTCTATTTCAACCATTAATGCACATTAGAAGATCTTACGCTGGTATTCCTCCGTGCTGGCAGAGTCTTATTTATTTTGAACTTCATTTTCTTTATAATTGTGATTTTAGGTTGTCAAGTGCTGGAAGAAAGGGACGAATGAAATCGTGGCAATTAAAATCTTGAAAAACCACCCATCTTATGCTCGGCAGGGCCAAATTGAAGTGAGTTCCCTTAATAATATCGTGGATTTCATCTAAGTTTTCATTACAGGTCAGCATTCTCTCCAGATTGAGCCAAGAAAATGCTGATGAATTCAATTTCGTTCGCGCCTACGAGTGTTTTCAGCACAAGAACCACACTTGCCTTGTTTTTGAGATGTTGGAACAAAATTTATATGATTTCTTAAAACAAAATAAGTTTAGTCCCCTACCTCTCAAATACATTCGTCCTATTTTACAGCAAGTTTTAACAGCCCTTCTTAAACTAAAGGTATGCTATTTGTACGCTTGTTTGAACATGTTTAATTTTAAAAATTTTTTGTAGCAATTAGGCCTTATTCATGCAGATTTGAAACCAGAAAACATTATGCTTGTTGATCCTGCCCGACATCCATACAGAGTAAAAGTCATCGATTTCGGTAGCGCCACCCATGTCTCAAAAGCTGTGTGCAGCACTTACCTGCAAAGTCGTTACTATCGAGCCCCAGAAATCATTTTAGGTAGGAGTCTTGTGTTTTTATAATTATGGTATTATACTGCTTTCCTTTTAGGTCTCCCGTTCTGTGAAGCCATTGACATGTGGTCATTGGGCTGTGTAGTCGCTGAATTATTTTTGGGTTGGCCTCTCTATCCTGGCTCCTCTGAGTATGACCAAATAAGATATATCTCTCAAACTCAGGGCTTACCTACTGAACACATGTTGAACAACGCTTCAAAAACGACAAAATTCTTTTATCGCGACATGGAGAGTACTTACCCATTTTGGAGGCTTAAGGTAAATTTCTTAATTTTTTTGATGAAATTATTCCATTTTTATATTATAATTATAGACGCCTGAAGAACATGAGGCTGAAAATGGTATCAAGAGTAAAGAAGCCCGGAAATACATCTTCAACTGCTTAGACGACATAGGGCAAGTAAATGTTCCAACTGATCTTGAAGGAGGAGAACTATTGGCTGAAAAAGCAGACCGCAGGGAGTTCATTGATCTTCTCAAACGGATGCTGACGATGGATCAAGTGGTAAAGTAAAACTTTATTTATCTTGGACGTAATTGTCTTTTATTTTATAATAGGAGCGGAGAATCACACCAGGAGAAGCATTAAATCATCCATTTGTTACATTAGCACATCTCGTCGATTACGCTCACTGTAATAATGTGAAAGCTAGCGTTCAAATGATGGAAGTGTGCCGACGTAACACTTATGGAAGCAGCAACAGTAACCAACATCAACATTCCACTCAGTCTGCTCCTTTGGTCGCAACGCTCACATTTAACAACAACTTGAGCAACCAGGTACAGAGATTAGTTAGAGAACGAGCTAATCATCATCAACCTACATTTGACAATTTGGTAATTTTATGAAGAAATGAATAAAAAATACCCAGTATTTTTGAACAATTCATTTTTTTTCTTTAAATAAAGAATCCTTTAATGATATAATATTCCAGTACCCTGTGTATCAACGTCAGAGCCAATTTTCTGGTGTTGGACGTGGTGAAATCGCTCAAACTCAGCTTGTTTCGTCTATACTTTGTCCACCTGGGTACCAAAGAATCGCATCTCCAGGCAAACATGTCACAGTGGTCGCTCAGCAGCCTCCTCCTCAAATTCAACTTCCACCACCCATCTTATCCCAACAAGTAAGCATATTTTCTTAACTTTCTAATCTAACCGATTTGTGTAGGTTGGAGGACAGCAGCAGTATGTTCCTGTGTCTATGGTTGAGCCTTCTTGGGCTGGAAACCGTCAAATGGCTATGGTGCCTTCATGGCAAGGGATAGCGACTCAACACAGCATTCAGCAACCTATGTTACCAGGGCAAGAGTGGGGGAGACCCTTGCTTGTACAATCTGCAGCTCTTATTCAGGTGAACTTTAATTGTTCAATCAAAGTCCGATTGCTTTATGATAATTTTTATTTGTCCTAGGAGCAGGGAAGGCCGGTATTCACCGATGTTTATGATCGCGTCGTTGAAAGTCCAAATATGGAGTGGGGCAAAAGAAATATGTCAAAACATTTGGCACCACCAGTTCCTCACCATCACATTTCCCTCCCTAGACATGATAAGAAAGACCCTCTTCATCTAAGCCCTGTGAAAAAGAGGGTAAAAGAAGGAACCCCACCACCCGGTAAAAATATTTATCTTTTAATTTTTCCTTAATCTTATTTTCAATAATAGAATGTCACGGCCTGCATCTAAGAAATCGACACAGTCCCAATCAGTGGTCCAATCAGGTGAACAACACGCAACATTCTTTGCCTCAGGTATACAAATTGCTCATATATTTATCATTTCTATAATGCAGAAATTTTTTTTAAAGCATAACTCAAATCGTCAGCAAACAATAACGATTCACGACACACCATCACCTGCTGTCTCCATAATTACCATCTCTGATAGTGAAGATGAAGCTCCAGCAAAGTGGTAACTACTTTCATTTATCATTTTATTGTTATAATCCTGAGCCTCATGAAGCCTTCTTAGTTTTCACTGATGTTAGCCACTAATCAAAAATTTGTGGTCTTAAAACAGATTTATGTATACATTAAGATAAAAAATTTTTTCATTTTCAGTCAACAAAACAGTGTGAGCAGTAGTTCTACAAACCAAAAGCAGTCGACCTCACAAAATCATAATTCAACTACAACCGCAAATAATACTCGTGGGCGGACTAATGTTATTTCATGCTACACCGTCGGTGACAGTGACACTGAGGAAGTCACCCCAAACACCACAAAAGTATGTTTTTAACAAATTTTTAATTAGTTTTTTTAACACGTGTATTATTTTAGGCTCCCCAAGCGACAACAAGATGCTCACCTGTGAAAATAACATCAACTACATACGGTATAAGCCCTAAAAACAATGCTGGGCAGTATCACCAATCTAGTCCATCCAAACCTGGTGACTTCCTGCATTACTTTAGGGAAATCAAGCATGAGCCTCACTACAAATATATATCAAGAGGAGAGGACATGAATCAATGCTGTCCGATCGTGGAGAATGGGTATAATCATTTTTTTGAAACCATGCAAATAAAATTTGAACTTATAGTAGTTACAGTGGAGGAAGTGTATCTCAGTCTCAAAAGAAAAGATTGCTTGCAAAAGCTCAGTCGGAGTGCATGCTAAGCGGAGTTGTCACCAAGCAAGAACCACCGAGTGAGCTTTACCACCAACCGGTTTGCCACGGACATCCCACAACGTTGTGTAAAGAGCCATATCATTATGTCGCTCAAGAACAGCATATTGTTTTGCCATACGCAAGGTAACTGCTTGTATTATTTCACCTTTTTTTTAACTCTTCTTTTTTAGCAATGAAAAAAGAGTGACGTATACCATGGGACATAAAAGGACTGATGCGAGTCGTGATTATCACAGGGGTCAACCACCTGCAGCACATTCTTCTCGGGACCAACACATGATTGCTAAACCGTGGCCACCTCAAGCTATACCACTTCATCAACCATACAGGTAAAAAAATTCTACCAATTAATGTTTTTTTCTGCCTTAAACAGTTCGGTTTGAAATGTATGTGTTTATTTCAGGCAAAGTGGATCGCAGGTTTCACCTCAAGGCGCTCGACTTTCACCCTTAGCAGGGCAACCTATATATCACCAGAGCGACATCTATAGGCGACCTGCAGTTTATGTCACGACAACCCAACCTGCATATTTACCTGGGACTCACCAAGTCCCACCATTCACGACAGGGTACATTATCTGCTGATTTGATTTAGAGCTTGTTTTTTATATCCTTTTTGCAGAAGAGGTGTTCCTCCGCCGGCCCATCATTCATCGGCAAGACCTCTTCTTACGTCAGCCGGGCATCCTTCCCATCCTCTTCCAGCGCACATGCAACCTACAGCCGTCTTCCCAGCCCATGCACAAGTCGCGTCTTACGGCTATATAAGCCCCGCGAAACCACAATATCCTGCGCCACCAGCTTTGTGGTTTACCGAATAATTTCTTTTCCTACATGTATCTTCGATACATCGTTCACTTATACAAAGCTGACAATTTTTTAAATATTGTAAACTTATTATTTGTCAGCTTAATATTTTTTTGTTTCATTTCAATTTATACTTTTATTTAGCCATCATACTCAATAAGGCTTTTATAGTTTACTTTGGTTTTATGTATTACTGTTACATATAATAGTTATCTATTATAAAAGCACTTACTCACTTTTTTTTTCTTCACCAAATTACTCAAATTAATTTCTATGAACCTAACAGAAATGTGCAAAACACGAAATATATTCTTAATCAAGGTTTATGTTTAAAGATATGTTTACCAATTGAAAAATATATATAAATTATTGTAGTGAATTAGAATAGTTTATTTCGGTGTCATGGGACACGTTAAAATTTAGAATCAAGTTAAGCTTCATTTTGATTTTTTTTCCTACAGCTAATTTTTTTTTAATTCCTTATTATTATTTCTTGAATAGGAATGAAATTTTTCCTAATTTTAATTTGGGGTTCTATTATTATAAATTAGTGAACCACTGCTTGAAAGAAAAAAAACTGTTTATTTCAACTTAAAAAAATTTCTATTCTCTCTTTTTCCTTCTCTCTAACAAAGAATGGTTTTTTTAATTTGGATTATACGAGCAGATAGAAGTTTTGTATATTTGTATTGATGATTTGTGTAAAACATCACTATTAAGTTTAACTGCTTTCAATTGTTTAGTTAAAAATTAATTACCTATTGTCATTATAATACTTAAAAAACAATTTTTTAATATTTTTTTTTTTAGTTGGACCATGGGATTTAGTGCTTCCTTTAGATTAAAAAGAAATTCTTTAATATCTGCATTAAGACCTTTTTTTTTTTCTTTTTCCAACTAGATGAATGAATTCGTGAATACTAAAATGTGATAAATTTAAAAAAATAAAAAAGAAGTTGTCCTATCTTGATCGATGAATTTTAATTTGCGTTAGTGACTTAAAATGCAAGATTTTTTTTTTCACTTTTTATTCCTTGCTTTTATTTGTCATTATTATTTTTTTGTATATATTATAGATTATCATTTATTCCTTTGATATTTAAACCATGAACAACTATATATTTTTAAACTAGATCTTCTTATATCATATGTATAGTTATAGTTTATGAATTATTTTTGTATGAATAGCATGTAATTTGAATCATCACATTGTTTAAAGAAAAGAAATTTTTTAAAAAATCAGGTTTTGTTTAAAAGCAAGTCTGTGCCTCATGATATCGATAGAAAATAGATTTAAATGTCCTGTAGAGATTATACTATTTTAAAATTGCAAGATTGTTTCTAGAAATTTTTTTTTCTTTTTGCTACTGTGTGCACTTAAATTAAAGCATTTATTTAGATTTTTCAGAAAATTTCCTAGGATTCAATAGTTTTTTGTCTCGTTTAGAGCATGCATCTTTCATTATACAGACTGGGGGGAACAAAAAAAGTCTTTTTCTACTGACTTTTTTGGGATATTTGCAGAAAAAAAATGTTTCATTCAAAATAAGTTCAGTCTAAAAACTGCTATTAAATTTCGTGATTAACAATTTAGTTAATTTGTTAGAAATTTAGCTGTAGTGGAGTGTTATTATTGTTTAACATAGATTTACAATTTTTGTATGGAACATTTTTTCATAAATTTCGATGCCCCATTTTTAAAAATAAGTTTGTATTTTGACCATGATACCTCATATTTTGTAAAATGCATGACAGTGTGGCCTACTTTTTTCCCTTCTAAAATACTGTTAATTAAATAGATTTCTAATTGTGTGTTTATACCTTTCAAAAAGCTTGGAATAAATGATAACTCCCCCACCTTCCGGTAATTAGCTGTAATTAAATGGTCGAATCAAAATGTGCTGGAATTTTAAAAAAATCTTTTTTTTTAACTCTCCAGGATTTATTGGCTTGACAATTTATTCCCTTATGAAGTCTACTACTTCGTTTAATTAGTCTGTTAATAAATTTAATAAAATAGTTAAATGTTAATGCTTCACATCTCAGCTTTATGCATCATAGTCCACGTTTTAGGGGTTGTTTTTCATATTTTATGTTCCAACCTCACAATGTTGCCTTATTTAGTTTTTTCAGTTACTTTTTGAATTATCCTTAGTTGCTTGTGTGAAAATCATTCATTTTTTTAAATAAATAACTTTTTGAGTGTACAGGAACAATTTTTTTTGTTCTTTTTTATTTTTCCCTCAAGTATTGGGAATGCTGATCCTTATTTTTTTGACGGCACACTAAAGTCAGCTTAAATTGTTCCTAATGTTGTTGATAATTTTTCTTCTTCTTCTATTGTTGTTAAAAATAAACAAATACAAAAAATTAAATGGTTAGGTGCTATGTTTAGTCGGTGATGAAATTCGTAATCCAGGAAATAGGTGATATTTCTTCTACTTTCAAAGTATGTTTATATTTGTATGTCTACCTATTATCGATGTCGCCTAAATCTTTTTAGGCCTTGTCTAAAAATTGACTCAATAGTTTTTTTATAGCCTAAAGTCGATTATTTTTTAATTAGTGGAGACGCCGGGGGTTTTAGTCAAAACCAAGGAGTGTTATGTGCACACGAACACATTTTATGTGTTCATAATCACCAATATTTAAAGAAAAAAAAAATTCACTTATGTTATAGGGGGTGATAGATGTTTTGTAATAATGAATTGCCTTATAAACCATTAGTTTTAAAACATAGTGTAAATATAAAACTAAAACATGTACTATGACTGGTTGTTTATTATAGAAAAAAAAAAGTTTTTAATTATTAGTTTAGTTTTGTGGGTGTGAATATATTATATTTAAAAAAAATGGGTTTTACCTGCCACCATATACAAAGAAATGTCTAAATGTTAGATCTAAAATAAGGTGCGGAGCATGCAAATATTTTCCTTTATTATTGTATTACCTAATTTAGCTTTAGCGGTGGAATAGATATTATATTTTTACGCTTCATTTTTGTCTTTTTCTTTCTTTATTTTAATTTTTTAATACAAAACTGATTTGGGTGTGGACTCAGCTTAAGAGGTGTTTATCTTATATTCAAAAATTGGTAAATATGGTGTATCATGATGTAGGGGTTATATTTAATAGTTAATTAGCTTATAAAAATATCACTATAAACTATTCTGTAAGCTGCCTAATTTACCTAGAAGGACCAAGAGAATCCCTGTTTATTTTTGTTGTCTAAATTCCATTTGTCGAGCTTCAGTTTTGTAAAGTTTCAAAAAGAAATCTTGGATTTTTTAAAAATTTTTGTTTGATTTGTTTAAAAACAGTAGGATTTAAACTATTGAATAATCTTTAAATAGGACAATTAGCAATACTCAGCTGAACCAGAGTTCAATCTTATTGAAAATTTTCATCAATGCACCAATTCTGTCGAGTTCAATATCTCATTATAATTGCCTTAAACTTTTAAAGTCTTCAAAATAAAGCTTTCTTTTTGTTACTTGTTAATTAAATTTAAAAACTATAATTCTGTCAATAGCATTTGAATTATCAATAAAATTGTCGTTAGTCAATTAAAATAATAGTAATCAAGATTTTATATTAATCACTGATATCTATAATAAAAATTCATAGTACAAGATATGATTCTAAACATCTATTTAAAATGGTTTTGCTGATATTGTAAGTGTAATAAAATTAGGTCCTAAAGTTTGGTTATTGATATACTTGTTCGGAAAAAAGAAGAAAAAATGCAGTGTTTGTATTTTGTCATTCCTATTGGATATTTTTTGCTGTTGTTGATCAAATTGTCATGCAATGAATAAAGAGAAAATATTTACAAATGCAATTAATTTTTTTTATTTTTTCTGTTCCTAAAAGAACTTACAGCTGGAATTTTTCGTCGTTGAAGATGCAACATGTGCTAACTTGCATTTTGGGCAAAATGAGATTTTTATTGAATATAAAGATCTACCACGTTAACTTAGTTTTGTAAAAAAAAAAACTCAACAGAAAGCAGTTCAACCGCCAAAAATGATGAAAGGCAGAAGGTACATGTTGCATCTTCAACGACGATTTGGTGAAGATTCATCTTGTTGGTAGGGATTACTTGTGCACAAAAAAAAACGCTTTTACAAAAATAATAGATTATAATATGATATATTCAGAAAACATAAATTTTAAACACAAGCACACAAAAATCTTCACATAAAATTTTTAAGTTCCAGAAGTGACAGCACTTTCTGCAGTAGAAACAACTAATGGAGCGACGGTAGTTACTGTGTACGATTCAGAGACTTTAAATTTCTGCATGAACATGGCAGCGACGTAAATATGAATAAAAAGAATCACCACTAAAAGTGGGTACATCTTTTTGGTGAAGAACGGAAACAAAGACTTGGTTAGAACGATTCCTGATGCACTGGCACCCGCAATCGTGACAATCCATTGAAACCAAAGCTTCGGGATCAACCAAAGTGCTGAAAGAGGCACAAATATGAACAGACAGTATCCGAATAGCGTAATGGTTTCAATAAGCGAAATTTTATCCTAAAAAAACAACATTATTATGTATTTTTAAAAATGCAGATCCAACTTACCATCTCAGGTCCATACCATCGCAGTAAAGCCCATATGCAGCACGGATATAGCCAAGCATAAAGAAATATAACGGTTGCGACTGTAGTTACTGTGTGAAAATCGTATTTCCAATGATAGGAACTTCCTAAACTAGCGTGAAAATAATCTGAAATGTTTCCCGATATTGCAGTCGAGAAAACAAGAGTGATACAGATCCAAACAGGGCCGTAGAGGTCGGGTTTGCTTTTGATTTTGTTCTGAAGGAAATTCCCGACGGGCAGAAACGAATAGTAGATCCTATCGACGACTTCGTCGGTGTCGACGTCGAAGAACTTTTTGTAGAAGTCGAGCTGCCAAAATGCTTGCTTCGGAGGCACAGCGTCTGTTGCAGTCTCGTCCATTAAGTTAGCAGTCGGCTTCTGCGGCTCGGGAACCCTCTGAGGCTGAAATCCACCCTGTTCACCCTCAAATCTCTGAAAGTCGAGATCTGAAGGCATATCTATTATCGACTGATTCATCATTTTTTCTAACTTTTTCTTATCACAGTACTCAATTTATTCACCACCACAAAAACTAACAAAATGCTACCATAATTTAGAAATCACAAATTTATCTGCTTATGTATCATCTGACATATGTAGATAAGCCAAAAGATAGGTTTCACTAAACAAATGTTACTCCTACAGTCTCACCATCTAATAAAATAATATAATCCCAAGATAAAATCCTTCGATTTTCATAAAATACAAAGTCCTAACATTCTATAAAATTTTAAAATTATCGAATTATTATACTTTTTTAATTTATCACTTGAAATCAATGATAAACTCTTATATCTATATGAAATTTCGGATAATCCTCTGAAATATGAAGATTTTAAATTATCAAAATGCATTAATGAACTTTTTCTTCATGTTGCTATTTTCGCGAGAAATGTGGTGAAAATTTTGTCCGTGAAAACATTTTTTTCTCAAGGTTTTTTCAAGAATTTATGATCGATATATTCGATATTTGGTGATTTCCCGCCTGAAGGTTTCAGAATCCCGCGTTTAATCATCCCCACTCGGATACCCCACATCAATTCTGTGATCTGCGGTGTTTTGTCCTTATCCTTATTTTTTAGTCTACTTTATTTTAAAAGTGGTATGTTTAATTTTATGATGCTAAATTTCGAATTTCTTTATGTTCTCTCTTCCTAATATCTTTTCTTTCAGTATTGACAGAACCAAAATGCTTGAGTCTGATATCGACCAGCACCTGTTGGACATCGAAAAGGAATATCTTGAATTCCTTGATGACGAAGTAAGTTTGGTATTAACTAATATCCTGAAGTTCCCAGAGTTTTAGTTTAATGGGTGTCATATTGTTTGGTATTGAGAATGTCCAGGGTCATTGCTGTTTACTCTGAGCATACTGTTGTGCGGGGGGGAACGACTGAGCATATATGTCCTTGTGCTGTAGTCTTCAGAAGCCCTCTGAAATGATAATTTTGTTTATCCTAAGAGCTTTCCACTTCATGTTGAGAACTGGGTTACCAATGAATCTTAACTCACCCCTACTGCCCTTGAATTCTTGAATCCTACCTCTCAGTGACATTCCACATAATTACCTCATTCCTATCTGCTCTAGTCTTTGGCGTTCCACTTGGCTCGGTCCTCGTTTCTCACTTATCTCTATCAATGATATCACACTTCTTCCATCATCACATTGTCCTTTATGCTGATGATATGAGTGTTTTCCTGGTTGATAGAAATGTGTGATCGCTTCAAAAAACTGTCTCTCAAGTTTGACAGCTAACCACTGAATAGCAACCTGCTTTCGGTCAACCAGGCAAGGACCATTGCCGTCAACTTCAGGCAAAGATGCTGTCGTTTCCTCGTTGTCTCTGTGGACCTGAAGCTCTCCTTCTACTTTCACATCTCATCCCCCTCTGCACTCTCATTCCTGAAATCCTACCTCTCCAAGTGACATTCCCCATAATTACCCCATTACTATCTGCTCTAAGCCTTCAGCGTTCCACAGGGGCCAATCCTCGGTCTTCTGTTCTCCCTGATCAATGATATCTCCCTTCTTCCACCATCACATTGTCTTTATGCTGATGATACAAGTGATTTCCTGGTTGATAGAAATGTGGGATCCCTTCAAGAAACTGTCTCTCAAGTTTGGCAACTAACCACTGGTTCTTTGGCAACCTGCTTTTAGTCAACCAGGCAAAGACTATTGCCCTCAACTTCATGTCGTTTCCTCAGTGTCTCTGAGGACCTGAAGCTCTCCTTCCACTCTCACATCTCATCCTTGAAATCCACTTTCTCCACTTTCCTGAATGTGCTTTTCCCAAAATATCTCGCATCCTTTTCTCTTCACAGCTTACCAATCCCTTTTTGATCAATGCAATCCCGCTGCCTACTCCTTTGGGGCAATCTGGGTGCAGCTGAGGGAATCTGACGACTTCAAAGAAATGCTGTCAGGATTCTCTCTCTGCTCTGACTCAGAAAAAAGCCCCGATATGCCTTTATATCCAACCAAATCCTTCCCTTCCCTATTTATCCTGAATCTATCATTTATGTCAAATTTCACCTTTTCCAAACTGACAGCTTCCATCCACTTCCACACTACCCACCATCATAATCTCCTTCGCCCACTTGCTCCAGAAATCATGTAATCCCGTCTCATATTGGAGGGATGAGAAGGTCCTCCTAAAAGAGGACTTATTAATCTTATCTCAATTGTTTGTTTTTTTAAGGATGGCCCTAACAGTTGCCTCCGAAGAGTCAAAGAGATGATAGAGAATCAAAGAGTAAGGATACTTATCGATTATTCTCTTCTTCGTGACAAAAAACCTGAAAGAGCTGAAATGTAAGTGTTAGCAAAGTTTCAAAGACTTATAACTTTTTCGCATTTCCAGGCTACTGATCAACGCAAACGATGAACTTTACGCTTTTCAAAATGCACTAAGGCAGTACGTTTCGACAGTGGACCCTGATTATACTGAGAAAGAGCTTTATATCGGTTTTGAAGGGACGATTGGGAGTCATCATGTCACACCACGAACACTCACTTCACCTTACATCAACAAACTCGTTTGCTTGGAAGGAATCGTCTCTCAATGTATAATCTCTTCATTTTTTTCTCTTAAATTTCTATTGCTTTAAATTATTTTTAGGTTCTCTCATTCGCCCTAAGTTAGTCAGGAGCGTTCACTATTGCCCAACTACCGAAAAAATTTCTGAAAGGCTTTACTCAGATTTTACATCACTGAAACCCATGTATTCTACTCCCATATATCCAACTAGGGTAAGAAAATCTTAAAAAGAGATTGTCTTAAATAATTTTTTTACATTTCATTAGGATGTTGATGGCAACCTGCTTGAGACAGAATATGGTTTATCCAGATACAAAGATCACCAAAGCTTGGTGATTCAAGAAATGCCTGAGACAGCTCCAGCAGGTATTTTAAATATAAAATGATCATTAGTCAAAAATTGATTGTAGGGCAATTGCCACGAGCTGTTTCGGTGATTTGCGACAATGATTTGGCTGACAAATGTAAGCCAGGGGATCGAATCCAAATCTACGGTCTGTATAGATGTTTGCCTTCGAAGCAAAATGGACGTACCAATGCCATTTTCAAGACGGTTCTTCTTGCGAATAACATCCAGGTTTTGTCCAAAGACTGCAAAATTGCATTGACAAGGTCCGATATTGCAAACTGCAGAAAATTAGCTCGGAAGAAAAATGTGTTTGAAATACTCAGTCGGTCTCTGGCGCCTTCAATTCATGGCCATGAATATGTCAAAAAGGCGATCCTTTGCATGCTTCTTGGAGGAGTTGAAAAAATTCTTCCCAACGGGACACGGCTCAGAGGGTAAATAGAAGATATTATCACTGCTAAAATTCAAATGTTTATTTTTAGTGACATAAATATTCTTCTAATTGGAGATCCCAGTGTTGCCAAATCTCAGTTACTTCGCTATGTTCTGAACACTGCTCCTCGAGCGATAACTACTACCGGTCGTGGCAGTTCAGGTGTTGGTTTGACTGCTGCTGTTACTTCAGATCCAGAAACTGGGGAAAGAAGGTTTGTCTTTTTATTCATATGAAAAAAATTTCATCGTCATTTAGACTGGAAGCTGGTGCCATGGTGTTGGCAGACAGAGGTATTGTCTGTATCGATGAGTTTGACAAGATGTCCGATATTGATAGAACAGCGATTCATGAAGTAATGGAACAAGGACGAGTGACAATCGCTAAAGCTGGAATTCATGCACAGCTCAATGCTCGCTGCAGCGTCCTTGCTGCTGCCAATCCTGTTTACGGAAAGGTTGGTTTTAAAAATCCTGAAAATCGTTTTTCTTTTTCTGCCAAGATGCTCTCAACACTTTTTTGCAGTATGATCCGTACAAACCTCCCATGGACAACATTGGTTTGCAAGACTCCCTTTTGTCAAGATTTGATTTATTATTTGTCATCCTTGACACTATTAACAGTGATATTGACTCCATTATATCCGACCATGTCGTCAGAATGCATAGATACAGGTATCGTATTTTAAAAAAATCTTTTGTCATTTATTTTTATTTAATATTTAGGGATCCATTAGAAAAGCCAGGAGCAGTTTTGCCTTTTGGACCTTGCGGCTTATCTATGGACATGGAGGACAACGAAGACAAAGACAAGAAAGAACCGGAGCCTAAGAAGGATGATGGAACGATTAAAGTGTTTGAAAAATATAATGAACTCCTTCACGGGCAGTCTAGATCCAGAACGTAACTTGAACAACTTTTTTAACCTTATTTACTGATTAAATTTTCAGCGACAAAGTTTTCACTGTGGAGTTCATGAAGATCTATATTTACCTTGCTAAGACTCTTAAGCCTAAACTGACTGATGAAGCGGCTGCGACGATTTGTGAAGAATACGCTCGGCTCAGGTCTCAAGATGCTGTCCAAGATGGTGAAGCGAGGGTAACTAATCTTCAAATTTATTGTTCAAATTTTAATTTTTCTTTTTTTAGACTCAACCTGTAACCGTTAGGACATTAGAAACCCTTATTCGTCTTGCTACAGCTCATGCGAAAGCCAGATTATCATACAATATCGAAAACAGAGATGCCGAGGCTGCCATTGAACTTGTACAATACGCTTACTTCAAAAAGGTACTTTTTCCCCGAAGGCATCTGATAAATATTCATTTTTTTGTTTATTTAAGGTTTTGGTGAAAGATAAGAAAAGGAAGAAGAGGCAGTCCAAAGGTTCAGATAGTGAGGATGATGAAAAAGATGAATCTGATGATGAAGTAAGGCCGCCGTCTCTGAAAAGAAATGTAAGTAGTTTTTGTTAGCTGTCTAATCTTGAAATAATTAAAAAAAATGCTTTTGTTTCTTAGAAACGGCTTAGATCTAATGCCGAACTCAACGATCTTGACGACGATAATTTGGAGGCCAACTTTCCAAGAGATGAAACCTCATCGATGGAACAGTCGACAGCTACGCAGCCGTCAACGTCTGGCGAGTCCGCCCAACAAGATGAAATCTCCGACGAGAGGTCCGATTCCCCAAAAAAACATGCACTGTACTAAAAATCATATTTCAGACATGCCGACTTCAGACTTGCAGTCTCAAGAACTTTCCAGGAAATGAATGCTTTGCAGATGAGGTATAGCGAGCTCGTTGAAAAAGTGAACGAAAAAGCGACCGGTTTGCCGTATTCTGAAAGTGAAACGAAAGCCGCCTTCAGAAAGATGGAAACCGACAGCCATGTCATGATCTCTGACGGCATCGTCTTTTTAATTTAAATTATTCTTTTTTTCCTTTATTATTACTTATTTTACATCACTTTCATATTTCTTTTTTTAAACATAGAAAATTCACTTCAAAAATTAACAGCCTGCAGCACTTTATCCAAACTAATATGTAAATTTTTTGTTACTTTAAGTTTTTTTCATACTTCAAATTAATTTTACTTGTAATATTATTTCTATTTGCAATTAAAAATGTGAAAAACTTTTACTTTCAAGTTATCTTTTCTTTCATTCCTTGAAGATACGAAATGCGCTCAAGTAGGGGTTCCAAAGAACAACAAATTTGTAAAAATTTACGTTTTATTTCATCATTTTTAAGTTCATAAAAATATATTTCATCTGAATTCAAAAGAATCTTTCTCCCTATAGAGGGGAAAAGGTTCAACTCAATACACATGGTGGTTATTTTAATATAACAAACAAAATAGTTTACGCTTTGAACGATTGAAAAATAAATAACATGGTGAAAGTTTCAAAGCTTATTGGTAAAAAATAATTTATGTCTAGTAGAAAATAATTATTTAAACTTATCAGATAAATTTTTAAATGAAATAACATCTTAAAAATGATATGAGCGGTGTTCTATATTTGCTGTAGTTTAAAAAAAAAACTGCTTATCAAAAAGTCCAGCTTTAAAACGATATATAAATAAAATTAAAACTTTTAACACATAAATTTGGTCTTGGGACAAAAAAAATTATGACCTAGAAGGCAAACATCACTTGAGAGAAGGGGCCATGATAGAAAGAAAAAAAGTTAATTTTGTTCCCAATTAGAAAGACTCCATTGTTATTTTGTACTGTAAAAAAATTATTGTGGCTTAACAGATTATTCCTGAAGGATGTGAAATCAGGGGACCTCGAACAAAATTTTTGGAATAATTAGGCCGACGGTAGTTGAAATTGACAAAATGGATTATCATCCGAAAAATTCCACCCAGGGGATGAGTCTCCAGGACTCCCTTCTTCAAACAAAAAGTGACTTTTACCTCCCAAGGTGATTTAAAAATTAAGCCAACAAAAACGTAGCGTACCTATTCTGTACATTACATTGAAAAAATAAATAAAAATTGTCACATTTTCGGTTCGGGCTTATAAATTAGAGGTAATAACTATTCAAGTAGTTTGTACAAGAATTTAAAAAAAATTACTTTTAAAGCTAACTAAAACTTTTAACAGATGCGTCGCCACTTTGAACCATTTCTAATGGCTTCGCAGCAAACAGATCACAAAATTTTACAAGTCATATTTACACAATTCATTGTAATTCTTCCTGTTAAAAAAAGAAATTGTAATAAATAATGATTACAATTGAAGATGTCATACCTTAAGTCAACAACTGTGATTAATCACTCGCCACTGCCAATGGGTCGATTAAATCTGGTAAAACTCCATTTCCCTGAAATCAGATGGAAATTCGGATTAAAATTTAGTATTTCTGAGCAAAGCAGGAAGCTAGGACAATAATGGGTTTTTCTCAAGTACCTCTATCATGAGAGAAGTGTCCAAGTCGGCAGTTGTTAAATGTGTACTTCCCACAGGTAAACCTTGAAGTCGCCCTCTGAGTAACGTGTGAGTTTGCTCAGAATCATGCATTTCCACCCTGCAAGTAGAATACCCGGTGAAATTACTTTAAAATCTTATTTCAGACACCATCAATCAGGGGCTCTACGTTTGTATATATTGAGATAATAAAATTACCTTTCTTTAAGTTTTTTGACTGATCCTGAATGAAATCGTCCTCCTTCACCACGGATTCGGTTCATTGCATGTTTATGTCGAGATTCATGAAGGTATTTCTAAAAAAGAAATTTTTGTTAAGTTTATAATTTGTAGAAAAGGGAGTATTATGGAGAAAACTAATTACAAAAGATGCCTCTCTATGTGAATAAGAACTGACCAAAATTTCAGATCAAAAAAACGAACGGTTTTCAAGAAAAACGGGTTTATCTTTTTTTAGCAAAAACTCAATATCTCGAGTACCAATGATCCCATAGAGTTTATTTTTTTTTTTTTGTAATTTTAGCATCTAAAGATGCATCTTTGAAAATTTTTTGAAATTTTTCCTTAACTTGTAAATGTGAAAAAATAATTTTTATAACTTTTGAGAGGTGGCGACATCAAATTAATGCAGCTTTTAGAGGGGCCTAAAATATACCTCTTACAATTTTTTCAGATTTTTCAAGGTGGTTGAACAGTATTTCATATAATTTTTCTGAATTTTAAGCTGTTTTTCACAATAAAAGTGATGTAGGAATCTTCTGCAATTTTTTCGGCCAAATTGGAGTAAGAGCCAAAATCCCCCCCCCCAAATCATGCTAAGGATAAGTAATTTTTATGTAATATTAGCTATGATATGAAAAGATTAAAAAAAGATCACCTGGCGTAGCTTAGGTATTCGCCCTTGAGCTTCAAGTTTGGCCCGAGCCTGCCGTCGTTTTAAAATACGCTTATACTGCTTGGCATTAACATACAACGGCTCCTCCTCCAACAACTCAGCGGCACCAACAGGCAATCTGAACTGAGAAGTACCTCCATTTCTATCGCCAACCATCTACAACAAATAAGATTAGAACAGACACTGAAAACCGAAAGTTACCATAAGGACGTTTTGTGGCGAATTCGAAGAGCTTGCAGACGTACTAGGCACTTGAGTTTGCTGAACAGTGCTAACAGCGGGAGACGCTGTCGCAGAGCCAGCGGTTGCTGCAGTCGGTACGGTTGCGGCCGGCGAGTTGGCTGTTGTAAGCTGTACAAGATTCCCATTGACACTTATCACTAAAACAAAAAAATCAACATAACCAAATTCCATTTTATCCCATTTTACATGTAGGCTGTGTTGTCGTA
Organism: Orius insidiosus; assembly: GCA_014119065.1. Classification (NCBI taxonomy): domain Eukaryota; kingdom Metazoa; phylum Arthropoda; class Insecta; order Hemiptera; family Anthocoridae; genus Orius; species Orius insidiosus. The sequence continues at coordinate 20,307 of JACGAQ010002361.1, forward strand.
GAAATAGTCGGATTTTCAAGCTGCACAGGCTGATATATGTAAGCTTGTCCATCCGACGTTTGTATTATTTGAGCATGAGTCGGCTGAATGATAAGTTGCCCGTTAGTGCCCTTTAATAAAAATTTCAAAGTTATAAAAAACAAAAACAATAAAATACACTAATATACCTGAAGAGCAGGCAGGGGAAGAACTTGCAGCTGTCCTGGAGTAGCAAGCTGAATTGCTTGACCATTTTGTGGCACCTGATGTACAATTATTTGCTGGCCATTAGCACTGGGAATAACTTGCCCAGTTTGCAATACCTGTAAATATAAAATTCACATAAAACGTAGGCCTATTTCAAATCAGAATAAACTACAGAAAACAAACTTAACAATTTTTAGATTATAAAAAAATAAGCAATCCACAGTGAACTTTTATTTTTTGATTAGTCCAAGTTTTTTCCATGAATCTTCAACTCAAAAAATCTGAAGGGTCATCAATATCACAGTTAGTAATGAATTTTTATCTTTAAAAATAAATAATAAATACTTACATTTTCCATTTCAGACAATTTGTACTCGCTTAGATTTTAAAGTTTAAAAACCATCGTTTTTTATGTCATCTCATACAATCCACCCTTTAGTTTTTTACTAAATATTTTCCTCCATATTTTAATTCAGGATATTCTAAAAAAAGACAATAATAAATGGGCCTAAGATGAAGAAGTTACTTACCATTTTATTTTCGAAAAAATAAAATAAAAAAATTGAAACCAGCAATCTGAAAAAAAGTACAAATTTTATTGAAATTATAAATAAAAATGAATTTACAAACCATTATAAGCGCAGCTTATAAAGGAGTAATGATGTGCCGCATACAAGATCTGAAAAAATGAAGAAAATAAAGTCAAGTTTTTCTTTTAAGATTGAATAAAAAGGCTTATTTTAGGAGAAATGAGAAATAAGAAGAAATTGTGCCCTTTAGAGCCAAGATACCGAAAAGTCTTCAAAAATGATAAAGGGTTGCGTAAACTACTTATTGCCTCATTGGTAAAAATGTCGTTGAAGATGCAACATGTGCTCGCATTTTGGGCAAAATGAGATTTTTATTGAATATGGGTAAAATCTACTGCGGCTGTCAGTTACTTACTTTCGTAAAAAACTCATCAGAAAGCAGTTCAACCGCCAAAAATGATAACATGTCATATCTGAAGACTACGATTCAGTTTTTTGTCTCTCCTGAAAAGTAGCCAAAAGGCAGATGGCACATGTTGCATCTTCAACGACGATATTATAACAACCAATTTGGAGATCATCAATAAAAAGGAGTTTTCATCAATAAAACTCTCTGGAAAAAGCCCAGAGGAAAAACAATTTTCTATTTATGAAAAACCACAGAACTAGTAAGAATCTTAAAAGTGAAATAATGAGAAAAACCCGAAAAGATCCTTGGATCCATCCAACCTTAAGATTATTGAAAACTTAGTTTTGTTAAATGAATGGAAAATATCATTGAACATTTTAAGATTCTTACGGTAGGATTTCAATTAAGTGAGAGAGAAAAAAAATTAGAATTAAACAAAGTAGCTTTATATTCTGTAAAAGTTGTTTACAAAACATGAGAAACACTTGATGGATGAAAATTCGGGTTATCAACAATCGAAACTGGAGGCACATGAAAATTGTCAAAGGGAAGGTTTGATTTAATTATGGACTTAAAAGATGAAAAAGGTATTTTGTAAAGTATGGAAAAATTATAGGATGGAAAATACAATGGTCTCAAGGACGAAAAATCGTACGGAAAGCATGGTAACGTCGACGACGCGTCCGAGAGTCTCAGACTCGTCGTTTTCGTAAAAGACTGAACGGACGGCCATCGTTTCAATTCGATGGGGAGGCGTCGTGAATTCGCCTTCGGAAAAGGAAGTCGGGAAGGCGAAATTCCCTCGGCTTTCCCGACTAATTAGCACGAGGCAAAAATTCAAATAAACTAGTCTGTTTAGGGTGGGTTAAATCTAGACTTACATTGGATGCTCTAAATTCTCTTCCATTCACCGATTGGCCAGGAATATCATCACCAATGAGAAAATTGTAGGAACGAGAAGGCGACTCGGTATTGGTTTCTATGCTCGACCTCTTTCAGTGTTGACCCACTCGGACCCCGACGATTCGGCCGCTCGACGACGGATTTCCCGAAATGGACGAAGCGGGGAAAGGATCGATCTCATCCCGGCGGCCCTCCTTCATTTTTAGCGCCTCTTTTTGAAATTCTCACTTCATTCGTTTAGACCGATCTCTTTCATTGTTTCCAAGCAGATTTTAGTTCATATAATTCTTGTTTTTTTTTTTCTTAAAAAATTAAAAGCCCAACAAACCCTAGTCTGCTCAAAGTCTGTGGGTACCACAACATATGATCATGAGAGTCTAATAAATCACATCTCTTTCTATCAATCAATAGTGGTGATGAATCTGGTGACCCACGAACACAGCGATGAAACAACAAAATACTTAATATTTACACTCTCTCAACATAAAAACATAGAACGAGAATAGCTTCCGGCAGGTCTTGATCTCCCATCAAACATCATCGTCGTCAGCATCAGTATGGGCATCAGCATCAGCATCATCAATCTATTGACATCAACAGTTCCGCACCAGTTCGACTCACTCAACTGGTGGAACTCCCTCAACTTGTCAGCAGTTCCGCACATCTTCAACTCACTGAATTGGTGTAACTTCAACCTCAGAATGAACTTCTCGACATCTGCGACACTCACGTCACAGCTCGCGTTCCAGCATCTGCACACGCATCTTCAACATCATCGCTCGACACACAGCACCTCAGACCTTCACCCTTCTTTTCTCCGTGGGGGGTGATGTGGGTACCATAACATATGATCTAAATATCATGAGAGTCTAATAAATCACATCACACACAACACATCTCTTTCTACCAATTCTTAATTAGTGGTGATGAAGCATCCGATGATTTATTAGACTCTGATGATATTTAGATCATATGCTGTGGTACCCACAAGTCCATAGACTCTTTGAACCGAGTTACAAAGACCTAAGGCTTATACAGTCCTTTGAACAAAAAAGTTCCTAAAACATTTCTATTTTTGACCATCAAAAGTTTTAGGGGAAAATCAATATTTCTTTTAGTACTCTAATGGACTAGTGGTTCCAAGCGCCTCTTAATGTGCCCACAAATCAATAATAAAATGTCAATTCTTTATTTCATTGAAAATTTTGAAAAAAACAGTTTATCGGCTGAAAAACCATTGATTGGACGATCCGACTGTTCATAAATACCTACAGATAAACGCCCTAAAAACGGGGGAATTATGAGACTATGAATATAAGAAAAAAACCATAAAATCGCAAAAGCCAAGGAAAACGACCTAAAATCCTGCAAAAACTGACTCGGTGGATGAACGGTTGAGTTTTGGCTTTTCACCACGGAGTCCAGGGTTTGATCCCTGGGTTGTGTAAAGGGATTTTTGTTTGTAAGTAAAATTCCAAATAAAATTTCTTATATTATCTATGGATCTGATGGTAAGGGGGCCATGACATTACGGCAAGAGCCCCTGCTTGGGCCCAACATCCTACCACCATTGTGATAGCCTAGAATCTAGGCTAACAAAAGAGAGTAAAAAATCCTGCAAAAAAAAAAAAAGGGGATTTTTGGACTAATAACATAGGAAAATGCCTTAAAATCCAGAAAAAAAATCTGTTAGTTCGACAAAAGCCGAAGAAAACGCTGCAAAATAATGTTATTTTTTAAATTACTTTAAATTTGATGTTTAAATTTAATTTCACCAAATTAAAATAGCTTAAATTGAAAATTTAGTTGGATTTTCTTTCATTTTCTGCCGATATTGAGGACCTCAGGGCTGTTTTTTCCAGGCTCAAAATATGTACTTCGAATAAGAAACCTGGAACATCCATTTGAACTCGGAAGAAAATAGGATATCAAAAATAAACAAATAAAAAAATTTTCAAACTTTATTAATTTATATTTACATTATGATGTAATATAAAAATGGATTTGAAATTTTCAATGTTGGCTTTTTAAACACTTATTCTAAAATTTCTTTGAGCTTTTATCTTAATTTTTATTTCTTTTATTAAATAATTATAGAAATAACAGTTAATTATGGCACTAATCAAGTCTTTTTGTATACAACGGAAACACTTACAACTAGAAGCACATAATACTCCAAATTTGTGGTAAAATCAAATATTTGGCAAATCAAAACTGAGGAACTCAAAAATAATGCTCTCAAAATAAAAACTTTAATAAAATGAAAAAACGCAACAAAATTATTTATACATACATTTTATTCTAAACACTCTGTGCCAAGTTCTCTTTTTTTTTGATAATTGATTATAAAACACAGATAAAAACTTTAACAGTGATATATCAAAAATCACTAAATAAATAATAATTTAAAGGAGTCGATTCCTTTTTTCTTTTTCGCATGCACTTTAATTTACTTTTTTACTCTTTTTAAGAAATGCCATAAATCAAACTGGATTTTCATGATTGAGCCTAAATACTGAACGAGAAATAAAATATTTTGTTGCAAAAATTTGAAGGAAAAATTTTTTTTGAGTTAATTCAACCGAACAAATTACAAAAGAAAGATAAAATTTATAAAAAAGGTAGGCTCATTGATCATGTAAAATACCAATATTTAAAAAAAATTGAATTGTTAACATTTTAATTAGATAAATATATTATTTAAAAATCAGAATAATTCAAAATTATTCATTTAATGCCAAAACTTATGCCTAATAGCATAAAATGCGAATTAAACTTAGAATTTAAAGGAACTTCAGTTTCCCAAGGAAAAAAAAATTAAAAAATTAAAGCCAAAGACTTAACGCAAAAAGCCTGAAACAAAAATTTTTTTTAAAAATCTTATTTAAAATTGAATTTAGTACACTTCTCCCTTACTTTTATTACAATGGGACAAAATTTTGGAAGCACACATTTAATTTACATTTTAAATGTATTATTTATAATTTTTTTTAAATTTCGAACTTGGTTCAATCACTAAACACATAATTGTTACTTATTTAAATAAAAAATAAAAAAACTAAACACACAAGTAAAAAACGCTGCACGCACAAATATGAACCAATTGGAGAAGTGTTTAAAATAAAATAAACTATTACGAAGCGTTGGATCTGAAAAAATTTTTTTACTCCTTTCTTCAAAGCCAACTCTTTCAACAGAACTAAATTAAAATGCCTGGTAGGCAATAGTCAACTAAAATGTGAAATTAATAATGTTGAAGGCCTCTTTGAACTATATAAAATGTCATTTTTCAACAAAAGACTAAGTCGTAAAGGAAAAAAAATTAAATAAAAGAAAGACAAAATTGATTAGATCCTAAGGTTTCACACCTAAAGGTTGCAGTCTTAAAAATTGATAACTTTCTTATTAGTAAGTAACTTTATAAATGATTAGTAAATTACAATATTTGTGACTTTTGCAATAAAAAAATCAGTCTTTTTCACCAGTCTTTCTGCTTAGTGTGATATACACTTTTTTTTTATAATGTAAGATTCAACAGTACCAAGTAATGCAGGTATACAAGAAGTAAATTGATCAATAAATTTTTGTACTTAGCAAAACCCGAGATGTAAAGCCTATCATTAAGCGATTTTTCAAGTGGGAATTATTCAATACATGTTAAACATCTCAATTCCCAAAGAAATATAATTATTTATTAAAATACAAATTCGTCATAACCACATTGCATGGGGTTATTGCTTCAGGACTGTATCACCCACAAAAATGGTATAAAATTCGTTTAACTTTGAAGTTATTTTTAATCCCTTAGGGCCCCTTTTGCACTGGGATTCCGTGCCACAAAATTGCCGCGCGACGGAATCCCAGTGTGAAAGGGGCCTTAGGATGATATTACAATTTTTTTTAAAAAAAGCTTTATTTTAAGTATAACTCATTGACAAGAAATTAAAAAACTTGAATTCTGTTGTTACCGAAATCTACGACAACAACTTTTCCATCTGGAGTTAAGCAAACTCCACTTGGGCGGTCGAGCTGCCCAGGTTCTTTTCCAGCGGTTCCAAACTGCCAAAGAAAGCTCCCGTTTTGTTCGAAAATCTGGATCCTGTTGTTTCTAGAATCGGCGACGATGATGTTACCTTCGGGGTCGACGGCGACACCTTGGGGGCGGAGGAACTGCTTCGCTGCGGAGCCCTCTGTCCCTAGGAAACGAGCGTTGCGGAAATTAGGGTCGATGACGACTAAGCGATGATTATTAAAATCGGTGACAATCACGCATCCTTTGGCGCCGAAGCAAACTCCTCTGGGTGAATCGAAATGTTTGACCATATTAGCGGTGTTCTCAAACCCATATTTACACAGGAATGTGCCATCAAGCGAGAAAAGCTGAATTCTATGGTTTCTAGTGTCAGACACGACGATTCTCCCCCTGGAATCGACATCGATATCCCATGGGTAATTGAACTGCCCTATTTTTGATCCTTTCTCACCAAAAGTGAAAACGAATTGGCCTTCAGGGGTGAAAACTTGAATTCGATGGTTGTCCTTATCGGTGACGACGATTCTGCCCAACGGATCGACAGCAACAGAAGCTGGGCGATCGAAATAACCAGGCTCAGATCCATGAGAGCCGAATTTCCTTAAGAACGTTCCGTCACTTTTAAAAATTTGAATTCTGTTGTTGCTTCGGTCTGCTGCGATTATGTTTCCTTCGAGATCGCAGCATACACCCCAGGGTCGACAAAGTAACCCATCTTTTTCACCTTCTCCTCCGATGACAACATGGGGCCTTCCAGCATCCGTATAATCTCTTGTAGTTCTACTCATAAGAGAAACGTTGTTGATGGTTCTGTTTCTGGCTAAAACCCTATGATAAGGGAGTCCAACGTCGACCTTCGGCTTGAATGGGAGGGAAGACCATAGACTGAGTTTGTCATCGTCCATTATGGAAGGCACCGTAGTAGTATTTGTCTCGGTAGATGGAAGGAACGGTGGAATAGAATCTACTAACGGAGATAAGTCATTCTTGTTGGGGAAAAAAGGGGTGATTCGTGTTGCGACGTTTCTCAGGATTCCTTCCACAATCGATGACGGCGGAGAAGAGCTTGAAGAACAGGTCACATCACACATGTTGTTTAAAGCAATGAAAAAGGAAGCGTCAGGAGGAAAAAACGTCATATCATCATCAACCTGATTTAATCCCTGACGAATTCCGAGAATCCTTTTCAACTCAAGGAACGAACTTTCTTTAGCTTGAAGGATTTCCATGGGAGTGCCCACATCCAATACTTCTGATAACATATCACAAGTGTTTGAATATGAGCTATGGAGAGCCTTGAGGCTATCGATCTGATGCTGTATAGCTTTTTGCTTCATAATCCGGATCCTTTCGAGTTTCATCAATAAATCCCTTTCACGATCTTCAAGCATGACCTGAGCCTTTCTGACTGTAGATCTGATTTCGACTCCGATGGAATTGGTTTTCATGTTGACGGATTCTATCATCCTTTGAGTAGTATCGAGGCACTCTTTGACAGCTTGGGCTCCCATTTTGGCCTCAGTGATAAGGCGAAGCGATGCCGCCCTAGCACCTTCGATAGCATCCTGAAGATAAATGAAAGCATGGCCACGATGCTCTCTCAACATGCACTCTCCACAAATTGTAGTGCAACAAGTATCACAGTAAAGTTTAACAGTTTCGGTCAAATGTATATCACATGTCGTATTATCGTTTAAAATACCGCTATTAGGGCTTCCGCTGCTAGCGATCGAGGAAGCGTTATTAAACGTAGGACTTGACTGAGAGTCATTTATGCGCACGATGCAGTGATCTTTGGTCAACTTCACCCTTATATGCGCCCTAACGCAGCTATCACAAAGGAACTCGTCGCAGTCTTTACATCTTGACGTCGCTTTGGCACATTCATCGCAGTTGTGGCACAGGAATTGCGAGTCACTTTTGTCTTGAAGTAAATCGTGGAGAAGGTCTTCAGGTTCAAGCTGGCATATGTTTCCAAGACATTGTAAAATTGTGTTGTGGTCTGAAAAAGTTGTTGCCATCTCCTGGAAACAAAACAAAAAACATCTTCAAAACCAATTTACTTGGACTAAATCAAGTAAAGAAAAAAATTAGGCCAGTCAGAATTATTGTATAGGGAAAAACGTATTCGTAAGGCATATTTAAGGGGAAAAAATTATTTTCAAAGACAAATTATCACATGATGAAAGGCTTTTGAGCTATTTTCTGTTTAATCTTCTGCCTAAGAGAGCAAAAACGCCAATAAAAATCATCTAAAAAGAGAGAGGAAAAAAAAAGTCTTACGTCTTCTTAACTAAAATACTTTCTGTTGACGTGTGGCATCATAAACGATACAAGTGGTTTAACAGTATTAGTACAAGCTTATTATTAGAAAGACTTGTCTCGGTAGAAATAAACCAGGGAATAATATAGGTACGTGACTTGAACTTTGAAGTGAAAAAATTATCAAGCTACTGTACAGTTGTTTACTCCAACAAAAAAAGGAAATTGCAAAATTTGGCGAACTGCATAACACAAAAAGAAGAGGATATAAACGAACGAAGAAAAGAAGGCATAAATTTTAAAATATTTTTTTCTTTTTGTTTTAATTAATTTTATTAGTGACTCATTAAACAGTTTATCAGTTAACTGGATGGGGTATCGGAGGGCAAGCTTAGATTAGTATTCTAGAATCCTTTTATCAATATTAATTTAGGGCGTTTTCATTTCGAAAGTACATTAGAAAATACGAAGGAAAAGAAGAACGAATTTACGATTTTTCTCTGAGAAAAGTAACATTTTTGTGTGCGGGGGTTGATGAATTCATCTAGTCAGGTAGTTTTTCTGGCAAGGGCTCGAGTTTCGGTAAATTGGGAGGGATACCGACAAGGATGTTAACGTCCGGTTTTTTAGGCTATTTTAAAAAAAATCAGTAACACTGATAGATAAAAGTAATCAACGAGTTTTTTTTTTCTATCTCTCTTTAATTTTTTCTATTCTTCTAAACAGTTCTTCATTAATTTTACGTTAAAAGAAAACTTGAATAAAACTAAAAAATACGAAATCTACAATTTCATTTAAAAAAAAAAAAGGAGGTAAAAGACTCAGAGGGGAAAGCATTTTGGGCTATCTGGCCGGTTAACTAGGCTAGTAGTAAATAGTTTCGTTTTATTAAATTTAGGAAAAATTGAATGGAATCTACGAATGACATAGATTTAGTTAGGCTAACTATGGACTCAAAAATGCGTCAGAAAAGTTTGAATTTTATTGATTTTGGTTTATTTTCTAAAGACAGAACCTAGATCGTCCTGGGCCCTGAAGCCCTAAATGTCTTTTAAATTCCTTAAAAAAGTTATTGTGATACCCTCCACGTCTGGTTTTTGAGGAAGGGTCTTCCAGAATCGATCTCAATTTGTCTGTGGTGCCGGCCGGCCGTCCGGTGGTCTGACAGTATCATTTTTTAATTATTGCAGGAAAATCAAGTGTAAGAAAAGGCTCCAAAAATTTTTTTTTGAAATAAAAATAATGCATGGAGTTTGTCTTTTAAATTCCTAAAGGAGGTATGATGGTTTTTAAGTGAGTTGCTTTGCAAATTTTTCGTTGTTAACAACGGTTTTCTGTTTTTCCCTTCTATCTCGGAAACCGTCGCTCAAAACGAAAAAATGTCCTAAGTAATAGTTGTAGGTACTGAAATTTACTACATAAAATATTTTATTAGTTTTTTCCGTCAGAGCAATACTTTAGGAGATATGTAAGTATTTAAGTTGGTTGCTTTGCAAATTTTTCGTTGTTAACAACGGTTTTCGGTTTTTCCCTTCTATCTCGGAAACCGTCGCTCAAAACGAAAAAACGTCCTAAGTAAAAGTCGTAGCTACAAAAATTTCCTACAAAAAAGACCTCATTGGTTTTTTTGTCAGAGCAATACTTAAGGAGATATGAGGGTTCTTTAGTGAGTTGCTTTGCAAATTTTTCGTTGTGAGCAACGGTTTTCGGTTTTTCCCTTTTATCTCGGAAACCGTCGCTCAAAACGAAAAAATGTCCAAAGTAAAAGTTGTAGGTACAAAGATTTCCTACAAAAATTTCTTTATTCATTATTTGCGTAAGAGCAATATTTAAGGAGTTATGAGGTTAAAACTAATAATCCTACAGAGCCTGTCTGAAAAATTAAAACCTTCATATCTCCTAAAGTATTGCTCTGACGGAAAAAACCAATAAGATATTTTTATGTAGTAAATTTCCGTAGCTACAACTTTTACTTAAGACATTTTTCGTTTTGAGCGACGGTTTCCAAGATGGAAGGGAAAAACCGAAAACCGTTGCTCACAACGAAAAATGTACAAAGCAACCAAGTTAAAACCCTCATATCCCCTTAAAGCAGTTATTGTGATACCCTCCACGTTTTTGGGGAAGGATCTTCCAGACCCCAGAGGGTCGAATCGAATATTGATCTTAACCGATCTCAATTTCGTCTGTGGTGCCGGCCGGCCGTCCGGTCGTCGCATTTTTTAATTATTGCAGGTCAATCAAGTGTATGAAAAAGCTCCAAAAAAATCTTTTGAAATGAAAATAATGCGTAAAATGGACTCAATTCTTAAGGACGTAGGGCAAGTGAAATGTTGAAGTACATTGAATGGGGTAGTTTTCTACGAACGTTTTTTTTCCTGGAACACGTCACCCCTTTTTTATGCGGAACTAGTTATACTAGTCTGCGACAAGTTGCTCTCGATTTTAGGAGTATGACCTCATGAATATTTTTTTTTATTCCACAAGGGATCTCATTTCAACTGTACGTGAGAAGGGGCAAGACAAAGTGAGAACAAAACATTCACTTGCGACTATAATAAAAAAATAAAAACCGACATAGCCAAATCACAATAACTTCTTTAAGGAAGTTAAAATCTATTTTATGCGCCTTGAAGTAATTTAAAATCTCTGTCTTAAAAAGTACATCACACTGAAAGAGAAAGGGGAAAAGTCGAAGGTCAGTTTGACTCTTATGGGTCAGGAAGACCCATTTCCGAAAACCAAAAGAGAATAAGTAAATTTTGATGAGGAAATTAAAATATGGTAAAAAAGTAGACAAATCTTAAGCACGATGAACTAAAAATATGGTTAAAACGGGAGTACAAAATTTCGACCTCGCACGTGGGATGAGAGGGGAAAAAAAGGTTCTTCTAGGAAGGGTCAAGGAAGCAGGTATTTTAGACATATTGTGGAAAGTTAGGGAAAAACAAAAAATGCCCCTCGGGGTTCAGAAATTCTACGTTTGTTTTTCAAGCTCCCGTTCGACAAGATCGTTGCTGTAGCAACATGAATCATCCGAAAGAAACGTAAAGGGGTGATAACCATCGGCTCTTCCTTGACGTTTTCTTCCTTTCAGCGATTCGAGGGCGGGGAAGGGAGATACCGGCGCTGATGGTTTTGAATGTCAGGGACGTAGCTCACGTAGGGAAAATAATCAATATAAACTTAGGAGTACCCGGGAACGCCGGTTAGGGGAACAACGGGAAGTACCTTGGGGTAGGTCTTAGCAAAATGACTACACTCCAATCCGAAAACATCGCATTACCATCCCCGAACAAAAAAAATCACCTTCGCCTTTTTTTTTCTTCCCTACCATCTTCTCATTTTTTTACCACATACGAAATGTACATAACACAATTTTAATTTCCGAGATCATTCCGTTGCGGCCATTATCTAAATATCGCAACTCCGGAGGTTTATCTTATCTTTTTGTTTAGGGAAAAAAATGGGGGTAAAAAATTTGCAACCCCCTCCCATGAGATAACCGAATAAACCAAAAGATAATGTTTTTTAAATTTTCATTAAAATAACAAACAACATTGAAAGAGGGCAAAAATCAAGTAAACAATTGCTCAAGATATTTTCCGTGCCTAATCGTAGATTAAAAGATTGAAAAATTAAAATTTTTTGGCAATTATGACTTGACAAAAATGAGATATCGGCGGGGCGGAACGCGGCCGCTCTCCTAGATAAAATATAAAAATTGAAGGACGATAAATCTCTGATAACAGATATAAAGTAAGGAGTTTAAATTTGAACAGAAAAGAATGTAAATGCCAAATTTAAAAACGCGCGTTGGGGAGGATGAAATGAATTTTTGGGAATAGAAAATAGAAATAGAAAAAACAAATGAAAGTGAAGAGGTACTGTATTGATCCATAACCTACCCCTACTAGTCGAGCCATAAACCCTCTTGGATTTAAACAATCATGGATTTTCGCCGGCTCTAGAATTCCATAAAACGAGAAAACATAAAAAGAAATACTCACTTGATCAAATACACTTGAATGAGGCATAAACGGGGGTAGAAACTTGAATCACATAACCTGAAGATACGAAAAGAAATAAAGAAAACAAAGGGGGGAAGGAAAAAAAAGGAAACAAAACCGAACTGTGGCGGATGCCGCTTCAGGAATGATCTCTGGAAACGGGACGGGACGTCCCACCGTCGGTTTCGGGGAGGGATTTTCGCCCCCACCCGTCGACGAAAGCATCTATTCCATCCCCACCATCCTGCCGGCAAGCAAGCAACCCCTCGACGTGCGAGAGAGGTGGAAACGCCGTGGAAACGAACGAAAATTCTCAGCCCCTTCCCCTAAATGCGGACTACCGAACGCCCGGGAAACAATTTTTCAAGTTTCAGTATTTAAAATGTTTACAGGAAAAAATGCAGTTTACAAATCGATATTTTTCTATTTCAGATCGATATGGGGACGTCAACTTGTAATTTTCGATTATTGTTTTAGAATAGGTAGTGGGATGAAGCAAGCCATGAAAACTTCTCTTATGGATCGATAATTTCCCATAATTATTATGCAATTTATGGAGGAGCCATCTCGCTAGGAATAGAAATATTTTCATCCTTCTACAGGATTTAAAATTGGATTACATGGGTTCCCCAAGTTTGGTCCACCAATCCGTGACGGTTGATTGCTGGAAACGGAGAAAGGATGCCCTAACTTTTTTTAGTCTTTTAAAAATGAAACATTTCCCTCATATTACCTATTATTTTTAGAGGAGACTGGGCTTTTCACCAGGAAACCCATTTTTTCTGGATTTTTGGTAGTTCAGTTCTCCACTGTTTTTTTTCGCAGGGAGAACGCATTACTTTACAGGGGATTCTCGGGATTTTCCCTCGGTTTTTTGACTGGGGTGTTTCTACCTGAAGGTTTAGGCTAGCCTTAGGCTAAAACTTGGCGTTTTTACCCGAATCTCTGCAAAAAATTCGAAAAGCTATCAAGAAAACCCCAGAGCATACGAAGATGAGGATCGTCGATCGTTATGTTCCATGTGTAAGCGGAGAGATAATATATGTACTATCGTAATATATGTAACTATATGTACTATCGGAGGACTGGTTTCACATCTTATGTGTTTGTCCGGTGCTGCGGGAACTCAGAATTCCCATCTTGGGGGGCCCCCTCGGCGAAGTGGTGGATCTGCTATATGGTGAAAGGTTGGGAGAAACTAGCTAGATACTGTCGAACCGACATGAGATACAGAAACTTTTTTAGTTAAAGAATTTAATTATTAACTTTGAGCTATTATTATAAAGTGATTGATATTATTTTGTTTGAAAAAGAGTTTTGAAGAGGCCGAACTACCGGCAGACGGTTGTCAAAACCATGCCGTAAGGCGTTTATATTTTAATTTTCACTATTTGTTATTGTTGTAATAACTATTTGTTATTAATAAACGCCGTTTTTCTTTCTTTCTTTTCATTCTGTGTAAAAAACACCCCGCCTCGCAAAAATCCTTCTCCATCAGCCATAAAAAGTTATATCAACTTCCCCGCCCTCTGACATTGTACAGAAAGAGGAGAGATGAAGCGCCCGTGCTCCCATTTTCAAAGCTCCCCTTGGCGGCGTCGCGAAATACTTGTTTACAGGTGTGTAATATATCAATTAACTGCTGATTAGTTAGGTGCTATGTTATTGAACTGTCTAAAATTATTACCTCCCTTGCGAACTACTTTTTTTTCTTAGGTGATGAACATTTGGGAATACCCTAAAAAATTATTTAGGTATGAAATATATTAAGTGATAACAGATTAGATAGATGCTATGTTATAGATCAGTCTAAAATCCCTGAAAAGATGCTTGTTTACAGGCTCTTCGCAGGGCTTCCTCCTTCAATATTCTGATAATTTTCTAAAATCTATGTTATGATAAAAAGCATTTCGCCACGCCGCCAAGGGGAGCTTTGAAAACGGTAGTAGGTACTCTTCATCTCACATAAATCACATCTTTTTGTGGTTTAAATAACTATTGAAAAGACTCTTAAAGGCCATATGAAATTAGGGATTATAGTCAACTAGGTTTTTGTGTTTGAAGGACTTGGGCGCCCAAGAAAGACATTGGTCTAAGTTAGCCACACATCTTAACTCAAAATGTGTTTAAACTGAATAAGAAAGATGGGATCCTTCACACATTTTGACCGGTAAAAGGAGTCTCGCTAAAAAGATTGGGAATCCCTAACTTTTCAAGATAATATTGGCTGTTTAGTTAAAGCGTTAGGTACCCTCCCCGATTATAAAAAATAAAAAAAAAGCATGGAAAGCAGGTCCTACTATCTTCAATGAATGAAAAGAGAGAAAAAAATTCACACAATATTATTTGAATGGCGAAATTTTTAAAACAGGTTTCTTTATTGGAAGCATGTAAAAAAAAGGGTGCAAGGTGAATGAAGGGTGTGCGAATAATACAATACTGTTCTCACTTTTCAATTTGACTAAATACAATCACTTAAACAGCTTAAAAAAAGACTTGCACAACCGGACTAGCAATTCCGTAGCCAGGAGGAAGGGGTCTAATCAGAAGAAACACACTTGAGCGCCCCAAATCAGCACTCGTAGCAAACGCTCTAGTTTGCTTAAACGGGCTGTTTTTGAAGTAGAATTCCACTTAAAACGCTCACATATTTAATTAAAATTCAAGACTGCAAATAGTTTCGATAGATTATCGGTATTTGAACGTAGATATTTTTGGAACCATTATCTCGTACATTCTAAATTTAGGAAGATAAACTTTGAAAAGAAAAACAAAATTTTTTCACTATCCATCTTTGCAAAAAGAGGATTTCTTAAAGCTTAACCTTCATAATGTAAGTTATTGTAATACCCTAGACGGTCGTACAAACTAACAGATCTGGGATAAGGTCTTCCATACCCCCTGGGGTATCGAAGATAAATAATCTTAATCAATCATGAAGCCTTTTCAAAATGTCAATTTTGAGTAAATCTGCTACCGTGATTGGAGAATAAAAACGATAGGTTTAACCGTTAAGAATACTAGTCCTTTCGGAGTCTGGAAGGCCCATAATTTTCTTTGAGGAAAGTTGAAAATTTTTTGGGAGGCTTATTTGAGAGTCGTAATTTAAGGGAAGACCGCATAAGAGCTGCAGGAGTTTGTCAAACATATCTCGCGAAAAACAGTGTTAAAAATTCAAAAGATGAAGGCAGGAAAAAAGAATGCAAGCAAGAGGCTTCTAAAGAAAACCCCCTTCAGGTAGAGAATCTAAAAATTTAAATTCGGGGACTAAATTTGGTGTTCCATTATTTTTAAAAAGCATAAAATTATCACTTTTCAAGAAAAAAACTTTTTAAATCAATTAATTTTTTAAGAAAACAAGTCAAAAAAGGTATCTTTTTTGTCTCTAATTCTCGAAATTCGATTATCCGAAGGAGAAAAAGACAAATTTTTTAAAAATTAAAACCAGGGAGAAAAAGAAGATAAATGTTGAAAATTCAGAAGACAAGAAAAAACGTGAAAAATCAAAACATTCTCCGTTTCTCCCCTCCGAAAAATCGTGCTTCAGACATTTCCGGCAATGTATGACCTCCTTTTAGGGCTTCTGGACTTATTAGCTAGATACATCAATAGTTTTTTTTTAAATCTTTGCGGAAACCCTCACAATTTAGAGATACGTAGGGCATCTGATGGGCAAACTAGTTGCCCTAGTTTTGGTCGCTAGGCAGCTCGTAAACGTGTTAAATCCATATTAAATACCACGCGGGGATCAGTGAGGCCTCAGCTTAGGATGTGAGAAGATAAGGGATAAGGTAAAAGAAAAAAATTAACTAACTTACCCAATTAGTGCTAGGGCAAGGCATGATGCGATGTGAACTTGCCGACTTCGTGCGCTCAAATAATCTTTTTTCCAACTAAAATCGTCCTTATCCGTAAGAACAAAGATTAAAAGTATAAATTACAGTTTGTTTATGTCCAAAGGGGATTAAAATTGTAGCATTTCAACAGACCTATGATAAATTTTAAAAGATTTTTTCCTTTCATTTTTTTTCGCATAAGGTGAAGACTAGTAGCGCAAATTATAAAATAATTACGGAGCTCACAAACCAAATTCTTTTTGGAGGAATCTCTAAAAAACCTCTGGAAGGTCCTCTGACCGTGGAGGGTGTTACAATAACTCTTCTTTGAGGAAGTTAAAAGCATCTAAGAGGCTGCTATTGACAGCAGAGGCTCTTGCTGCTTTTGCGAAAAACATAACCAAACATTTTGGAAAACTATATTGTACAAGATAATTTTTTTTTAAATTAATTTTTGAACTTATAAAATAAAGTTTTCTTTTTTAAAATAATCAAAGCTGCATCTGTGAGACACATTGCGACCATCCGATCTGTCTCAAAATAATTGGAACCTTTAGTTTATTTGTTTAAATTTTTTGTTCTATTCTTTAAATTGAAAAGAAAGCTTGAGCCAAATTAGACAAGAAAAGAAGGAAAAATCAACCTGACTAGCTTAGCATTCTGCGGACGACATTTTCAAGGCTTATAGATCTCTCGCTCTCCCCAAGTCGATCCATTGAAACAGTGAGCGGAAATCAAATGAACAGAAAAACGCAGTTGATTTATTAAAAGAATGATTGGGAGTTTTTCGTGTTAGGAAATATTTCCTTGGAGAATGGAATGTACATATTATATTTTCATACCATTGGTAGAGATGGTACAGAAAATGGCAGGCATGCACGAACAACGATCCGCTTCCCCGAAGGGAAAGGCTCACGGTGAAGATGAACGAGGGAGACTGTGATGATGATGAAGGCTGTTGGGGAAATTCCACCCCTCTTTACTAAGTTTCGGGTGGTGTTGATTCCCCTCTTGCTCTTCGCGTTGATGAAGGGAGAAGGTTTGGGGGGGAGCAGAGAGAAACAACGATATAAGTTAATTTCCGTTTTCTTAAAATTTGCCAGTGTATTTAATTTCAACAGCTTTTGCTTCTGTAAATGAGAATTTTGTTACTTTCTACGGTTTCTTTCAACTTCTGCTACCTAGTTTTCCTTCCTTTGGGAAAGCTGTCAAATATCCATTTTGGTTTATTAGTCTTCCTATCGTAAATCCATCTGTGCACTTGCACACTAATCCCAAAAGAGCTTCTTTTTTCGTAGCAGGTAGGTAAAAAGCTTTGTACAAAGCCCGAGCAAGTTGAAGATGTAGATAGGCGGCTTGTATGTAAGCTTTTGAGTGGTACCTACTTACTTATTTTTTAAAAAATTATGTAAACTAATTTGTTGACCAATTTTAGTCACATGACGATACCTAATCGGAGATGAATGGCGATGAATGCTTGAATACCTGGTAGATATTGATTTGAGATGAAGAACGTAATTTTACGTCATTGTTAGAGGAAGAATGAAGGATAAAAAAGCAGATTCAACATCTGAAGAGGCGACTCCAGCTAACGGGAGCAAAGAAGAGAAGCCTTCAGGGGGACTTTCGGAAGTTGGAAAAAACTTGATCAAGCTAGTCAAGGAAGCTTCTGCTCAGTCGAAGGCGAAAGCTGCAGCCGATGCGGCTCTCGGAGCTGCAGCAACTACTCCTCCAGTAAAAACTGCCAAAAGCGTCGAAGGGAACGCCGCGGCCCCAGCCCCCAATTCCGGCTCTGCCAAAGGTACGAAAGCGCCCAACGACTCGACGGTTTCTGCTCACCCACCAAGCTTGGTTAAAACGGTTTCCAACAATAAGAAAGAAGAGGAAACTCCGAGGCTTTCAAGACAGGTGAATAGTGATTTACGGTCTTTTGAGAATATTCTATTTTTCCCCCCACCGGTTCCTATTTCTATGTATTCCTTGGTACCTGGGTAAATAACTCTCTTTACTGCATTTTATTGAATACCCATCTTTCACAGTTCGTTCAATTTCAATTCTCATTTCCAACAACACCCACAAAACTGCAGTAAACACTCCAATCCCTCGTTCTTTTCAAATTTTCAGGAATATTTTGGAGAATCGATCACCAGAGGTCAATGATACCAAAATGCGTTTTTTCCTTCTTCGTTAAACCAAGCAAAATAGGTAGATTTCGAGGAAAAGAAGTCTACCTAAAAAGAGCTAGAAATCTGCAATCTCTTATCAGGACTTCTTTGTATTACTTGGTGTAACAAATAGAAAAATGAAGTAAAGGATGCTAAAGGGTGTTCAAAAATACGTTCTCGGGATAACGAATCACAGGTAATGACCCAAATGTCATTCACCCGTAAATGACAGCGGTTTCTTTTCCCCTCAAGAAGACGAATCGGACAACGAAAATTGACCTGGGTTCCCTCGAAAGAAACTACGCACAATTTTCCCTCCAAATTATTTCGGTTCTGAGGCCGAAGTGGGATCTCCGCTTGATGTCGACGGAAGCAACGCGATTCACAAACAAAATTGGAATCCGATAAAATTATTAATTAAAAGAGAAAACAGGAAGAATATGAAGGGTACGGTTTTTTTTGCTCAAATGAGGGTGGTAATGAAGTTTTCTCACCGGTAATTGTTTAACGCTTCCCCTCTGACTTCTTGTTTCTACCTCGTTACACTAAAATGATTGCTCCGTCCGTTGGCTTCGTCTCCAGGGGACTTGTCCTCAAATAAACATTAGAACCATATTTCCTTTTTGTGAAGTATCTTTCTGGTCGGACCCTTCCGGGCGTTCTTGAATTCGCATTCTCAACAGGTGTACGCTCCCCTATTGTACTAATTCTGAATAGAACTTCTCTTTTCAAAAATTGTAACAAAACTTTTGTGTACACTAGGGTCCTATTTCAATTCCTAACTCAAACCGAAAATCATTGGAATTTAGAAGCATTCTCAAACATTGTAGGGTTTTTTTGGGAACAATGTTTTTTCGTCCATTCTGAGTTGGTTAATTATTTTTAAGGTGCTTGAAGAAGTTTTTCATCGCAACCTGGTTCAGGTGAATCCGCATTTCGACAGCAACGTCGTCGAATTCAATTTCAAAACATTCGAGTTCCGCCAATCGACTGAAAGCCGTTCACAAGTCATTCTGTGCGAGATCGAAGGGAATCTCGTTGAAAAAGAATCCGACGGCGATGACAAAATCGAAGAGGAAGAAAAAGACGACGCAGGTAACGCTAATAAAATCGCTCTTCATCAAAAGTTATTGGAGGAGGAGAAAAAAAAAATCCTAGAAATTAAGTTCGTCTTCAAAACGAAAATGGATCCTTTACTTACTCTACCTGTTTCAAATTACCTATGACCGTGCTAAACCTTTTTTTTACCTGAATTCTGTGAATATCTCTGCGCAGCTCAACTTTTTTATTTATTTTTTTCCCTCCTATTTAGCGTCAAATAGTTCAATCCAAAAATTATCTACACAATCAACAACTTACAAACATCAAAATGTCAACTCATATCAAGCGCTTTTACTTCAATTAAACAGAATTAAAAAGCAAAACAAAAATCTTTTTGTGCAGATTCTTGTACGACTTTACAAGAAGTTAACGAACACTTTTTAGAGGATATTTACGGTAAAATACGCTCTTATTATAACTGGCAACACACAAAATATCAACACCACACTTTGTCACTAGAGACCGGATTTTTATACAGTAAAAAGTGCAAAAAATATCCACTTAAAATTGTCGAAATATTCAATTTTATTCAGTCAAAATCTTAAAAAATGCAGTAAAAATCTTAAAAAATGCAACTTTATGCAGTAAATAAATGCGAACTATAATATTTAGTGAAAATTTTGAAATTATTATTATTATTTATTTATTTTTAAGCACAAGCTTATTTTCTCCTGGTAAAAATAATAAGAAATAATCTTATAAATTTATTACAATATTTATTAATTCGCAAAATTTTTTATAAATAAATAATTTATTGGCGAAGTGAGTATGTTTTTAAAAAAATGAGAGAGGAGATGTTCGGTGATTTTGTTGACGTTTTTGATTTCAAAGTCCAAACTCTGCCATAAAAATCTGGTCTCCACTTATTAAAAACATAAAGCTTTGTTCCAACCGCAGTTTGAAACTGGTTTGTAACTCCTGGAGCATGCCCAGAAGGATTTGGACGTCGTTAAAATCGTTTGTCCGTCAAATCTGAAGTCTGTAACGTGTGAATCCGTCTGCGCATGCTCCAAGAGTTTCAAATCAGTTTCAAACTCCGGTTGGAACAAAGCTATTATTTTAAAACAAAATGACAGAAATGTAGGTAATTTAAATAAATGAAAATAAGGATTTTATAGAGACCAACACGGAAGAATTTAGATTTTTAAAACGTCTAAATTTTTATAATCAAATATTAACTAAACGTAAACTTGAAGATTGGTAGTTATTGTTTATTATTGTATTGGATGAATTATTAGTATTGTAAGTACATAGAAAACGATAGAAAACCCTTTACACACAGCCTCTAAAACTTATAACAAGTTACTAAAAAAAACACTTTTCACAGTTACACTTATAAACAGATGTTACAAAATTAGAATGTATTTTAGTAATTGATTGTAAGGAGATGCAGCAATGAAAGAAATCACATATTTTTGAATCCCCAACTACCTAAATAGTTAAAATGTACGACAACAGCGAGGTGGGATTGGTGAGGAAATTAAGAATCCTGTCTAGATGTTCATAGGTAGGTATAATGAGGTATTTGCGAAAACGTTTTATTATTCCATGATAGATTAGCCTTTAGAACTTAAAATGTTGTTATTTTTTAAAATAATACATCTTGGTTTTAAGAAAATGAGGAGATTGAAGAAGTAAAAGAAGAAGAGGAAGCTGATGGAGGCCTACAGGGAGAGGAAGAAGAAGAAGCCGGCCCTGAAGCGCAGGGTGAAGATGAAGAAGCTTTGAGCGACGTAGGTGATAGGCAGGATGAAGAAAAAGGTGACGAAGAAGGGGAAGATGGCGAGCACGTGGCTGAAGAGTCCACCTCAGACTCCGCAGCGAAGAAGAAAGGGAAAAAAAAAAACTTACGAATCAATTCAATTTTAGCGATCGAGGAGCGCTGACTTGTTCGGTTGTTGTTCGAGTAAGGATTTTTCTAAAAATTAAAGAAGCGTTTTCATTTTTTTTAGGACGGTACGACTCAAACCGTTCCACCTCCGACAGCGACCACAACCGGGCAAGTTGGAGGATTTACGATTATTACCAACAAGATTACGAAAACGTTCAAGCTCAAAGGGAGAAAGATCGAATGGTAAAAACAGTTGTCGGCAAAAAGGAGGAAGATTCGAGAAAATCAACTAACCTTTCTTCAGACGAATCCTACAACTATCGTTTGTCTCAGGCGACGAAGATTATGGAAAGGATGGTCAATCAGAATACATTTGAAGAAATAGCATTCGGTATAAATATTTGTTCTGATCCAAAGTATTGGGTATTTTAGATTTGAATTGATGTTGACCATTTTGAAATCTGATTGATTTGTTGTAGATTGCCAATTCTATGACGACCCCGCAGACAAATACAGGCAAAATGAAGGTGCGATTCTCCCTCTCTGGGAATTCAGACATGACGAATCGAAAGGACTGACAGTCACGGATTTGACGTGGAATCCAAAATACTACGACATGTTCGGCGTCTCTTTCGGCTCGTGTAAGAGCTAGGTATCAACACGAATCTATAAAAAGATGGTTGCAGTCGCGTATCGTAATAAATTGAGAAAAGGAGCTGTTGCGTTTATTCCCTGAAAAATCCGGCGTATCCGGAGAAAATAATACGCTTTCGAAGCGGTGCGATGTGTATCAATTTTCACACGACCAAACCTTACTATTTGGCCATCGGATTGTATGACGGATCCGTGAGCGTCTATAACGTTAAAGACAATC